>VZRU01016216.1:26379-36546 GCA_013398155.1 Pedionomus torquatus
CCACCCTCTGTTTCCCCCCCCACACTTAAGAGTAAAGCTGAAGAGATACTGAATTCCTTCCCTTCTGCATCCCTCCCCCGTCCATAGTTCAGAGGCAGTGTCCTATTCACAGCACCAACTGTTCCTGCAAAGGCTTTTGCTCCCCAGCCCTGCACTCCTGAGTGGAGAGGGAACAATATGGTCTGTGGGCAGCAGCCACCCCAGGTGGGATGAAGCAGAGCCTTCCTCCAGCTGAGCAAGCAGAGACTGTGCTCTGGTTGACTCAGCTGGAGGCCATTCTTAGCATATGTTCATTACATTTCTAGAAGTTTGTTCTAGTACTGAACACTCATTTTGCAGTCACTCTGTGTCTTAGACAATAAATAACTGTAAAACCAAAGAACTTGGAGAAGACCACGCTACCGTTTCTTAAACTGCTAATGAAAGCATAGTTGGAACGGGGATGCAATACTCATTTATGCTGACGCATCCTCAGTCGAGAGGACAATTTCTAAATCTGTTGTCTAGATGGGCCTGTAGTCATCTAAAGTGGTTCATTGGATATCTGAATCTCTTTGAATCTCATACTAAACAATACAACTGCTGAGGGCTGGAAGGAAGACCTGCAGGGAGCTGTTGGCTGGCAAGCATACCAGCAAGAATATTTATTAATTTTTTACTTTCTTTTTCTCAAAACATAAAAGATACCTTTTTTTCCTATGATCAGCTCAGTAAATGATTACTCCATAATAAAGAGTCAAATATCAGAAAAATTGCCTCAGAAGGGTCCAGAGCCATGCTCTGAGGTAGGACCATTGATTACTCTGTCCTAGCAAAGGGTTACCTAACATGCCCTTAACCCACCCCAGCACGGGAGTTTCCTCAGATTCCCTGAAAAATCCTAGTAGTGTCTCCTTCTGCAGCAATGTGGCTTCCCTGGCTAAGTTTTACATATGATGGTCTTGAGCAAATCTCCCCTTTATCTATGCAGATATCTCCCGAGATTTTGAAGAGCTTTAGAACATCCTTTCCTCCTCTGTAATTTCTTTTTTAAGTATGATCCTCCTCAACTTTAATCTGTCTCCAAAAGTCAGGCTTTCTAGTTTGCTGATTGCTCATCATCTTTAGCCCGTTTCTGGACCCTCTCAGGCCATGCCTATTGGTATGGAAATACAACCCCAAAACTGAAGCTGTATCTGAGGAGAACAAACAACTGTTTCATATGTCTCATACACACAAGCCTGTTAGAGTCTGAATTACCACTGTTTCTTTTTCCCACACTATTAATGTCTTTCTGTCTGTAAATTTCAGCAGATATATGTATTTTTGCTAGGCAGGAAACAAAGTGAATGTAAGAAGGAAACTGCTTCTCTAGCAAGCAGATGAGAAAACTTCTATTCAGTTAGACACATGGAAGTTATGAAACCAGTATTTTTGAAGGAGCTGGCCAGAAGACAGATATTTCAGCTGGCATTACCAAGCCAGTCTCTCAACATCCAGGACTTGATACCCCTAGTTTTACAAACTGGTGCTTGAAGAGGGCTGCAGAAGAATGGACTGGTTTTGACAAGTTCAACTATTGCAACGTCTTTTATTGCTCACATTTCTGTTGGAGCCAGCATGCTTACTCTGTATTTCGCCAGGTGTTTTACCTGCTCTTTCTGTCTTTGTGGCTTGTTTCCTTAGCCCCACTTAGGAGCATCACAACCCTACCCTACAATTAGCAGAGAAATTGTTGTAGTCATCTCTTCCTCTCTGACACACGCACGCTCATTCCTCTGAAGCATCTGTGTCTTATTTAAGGATTATGCCGTCAGCACTGTGACATGATTAAGTGAAGAAGAGATCTGTTTCAGGTCAAGGCTGCTCAGTCACATTTTCTGTAAAGAATACCAGTGTAATTCTGTCTTATAGTTTTCAGCAGCAGAGCTGATTTAAGATGTTTCTGTCCATACTGCCATCAGCTTCCCCTTCCGCAGATGTGGAAAAGTGTGGTGACTGATACTGCATGGATGAAAACGAGCAACATGCAGTGGGAAAGGAGTAACCTCTTTTGCAATGGAATCATATTACGAAAGTGTAACACACAGTTTTGTGCTAGATACTCTATAACCAACTACTGCTAGAGGCATGCAGTGGTCTTTGTGCACTTCTTTTTTCTTGTGTGATTTATTTCAGCCCTGGCGTGTTCTGGTTGTCATTGACTATAAGCAATGTTGCTAGGTTTGTGGAATTCTGTCCACTATCACGCTGTAATTTAATGAGACAAGCCATTTTGTGATAGCTACACTAAGCAGCCTACTGGGAGAATGAGCAGTAGTCATCAGCACTGACCTCCAGAGGGGCACAGACCTCCCTTCTAGCTCCTTATTAAAAATAGGTATTTAAATATTGCATAATAGAATGTGAATTGATTTGACTTCCCAAGCTGTTTCTATAGATGTTTTAGAAGTTTTCTTGTGGCAGTGATTTTTAGCACTGTGTTGCTTACTCTTCTGGCCTGCTGATGCAAACCCATCAAATAGTGGAGAGCCTTGTTACAGTCTATGCCTGCTTCTGAATCAGGGTGCAACAGAGGATTTCTTCCACAGATGGCCGAGTAGTTGTTTTATTTTGGGAAGTATAACTAAAATAATCCTGATGGGGCATCAAAAGGGCATACAACACCCTGCAGGCCCCTTTGCAAGGAGTCCTGTCTGCCCATGCGTGTCAAGGTAATCTGAAGCAGCCAGCCCCAGGGAGCAGCAGTGGCAGGGTGGCTGCATGGGTGGTGACTGGCCAAGGGCAACTGCAGATCGCCACCCTGTCTGGGAACACTGCCTGGGGCACAAAGGAGTGACAGCCCTGTTCCAGGGCTCCAGGGAATCTGGCAGCTGCAGTAGTGCAATGTCCCACAGCAGAGATTTTTCACTCCCCATAGAGAGGACAGTTCATCTAGTGCTTTTGTACACAATGCAGGGGTAAACAGTAGAAAACTTTAGTAAGTTTGGCCTGTAACATCTTGGTCTAGAACTGCAGAGAAATGTGGGGCTTATTTTTCAAGACATTTCCTGAGATCTAAACTCCTACATATATGAATCATGAGTTAGACCCTGCAGCCAGGTAACTGCAGGAAACAACAAAATATTTGCCAGTTTCCAACTTTGCCTACACAATTGCAGAAATGGTACATAAATGCACACATTTAATACAAGTGGCTATCACTTCAGAAAAGCATTCTGAGATACATATTTCTTCCTGGATGTTTATAAAGACGCCGTCATAATGGTCCTTGGTTTATAAATTTCTTCCTTTAGCAAATGGGGTTGTTTGGTATCATTCAGTTAACATCAGGAAATTCTCTCTAACTCCAGACTGATAGGCAAAGCAGATTTTACAAACACTGTATTATTTCTCTGCTTCAGGACTTGATGTTATCATAGTTACTGCTCTGTGAAAGTAGTTGGTAACAAGAATAAAATCAGAATTTGGGGGTTTATTTATTTATTTATTTATAATCACATGTCATGACACTTTGGCAGTTGTTTTGAATTGCAATGACATATCCCAGCCTCAGCCACTGTTGCACTGCGTCCACACAGTGGAATCTTCCATGAAGGTCTCCCAAAGACACTGCTTTTTTTGAAGGACAAATATACAGTGATTCCAATCAGTTTCTTAATGAGTATGTTCACAGCTTGAACACACAAGACTGTATCTCAGACTACATAAATACTTCCCATGCATGATCAAACACCTGTGTGTACCAGGAACAGGTCTGGTAGTGCTCAGAAATGGGTTGCTTCAGTGCTTCTCAGTCCCTGCTTCTCAGCCACTTATTGCTGATGAACTCAACAAGGTATCTGTTGGGGCCTTTTTAGCAAGCTGCATAGTTTTTGGATGGAGCAAGATGCATGGCATGGTGACACTTGCTTTGCTGAGATGCCTTTTAAGCATATAGTGTCCTGTGATGACCTTTCATTCCTGTAAGAAACTGCTGCAGAGGCTGAAATACTTCCTCATCATGCTATACATTCACCTAGTAGCTTTTTGGAGGGGAGTAGCCAAAGGGTGATAACAAAGCATTTGGGTAACCACTTGGAGGAGGCAGAGCCCTTCAGTGCACTGAGCTGTGACACCTTCCCCCTTTGAGGAGAGATACCTGATTTCTTAATTTAGATTGCTCTTTGAAAAGTGATGCACAGACAAAGGGCACTGGAGGGAATGGTGGGTTTTTGAGCTGAGTATTTGTCCGTGATGCTGAGAAGAACACTTTGCTGATTAAATGAGAGGTAAATCCCTGAGATACAAAGAGCTGTGTCCACTTACATCATCAGCAGACGTGGCTCTGTTTTATTAATGACTGCGTTCCTCTGCATGGCAGATCTTCAGTTCTGAGCTGATGTCCTCTCTAGATTTGGCAGCCCCAGAGGGCTCCTTTTTAAGTACAGAAAAAAAATTACGTTCTGCTCTTACTCCTGGTTCTGCCTAACATGAAATTCTATGCTGATGTCTCCTGTTTCCTGATTCAGGGAGTATCTCAACCCATTGTCAGCATGTCACTTCCCTTCAAATAATGTTGCTGCAATTCAACTGGCCAAAGACAAAGTTGCAGGACTGAATACCCAGCCTGATCAATTTCAGTAACTCCTTAGCTTGCTCCCTGGTACAGCCTGGATCTGTGAAATTCATTCTCCTGGCTTTCCATACATTTCCCTTGCTGACTGAAAACACAGCAATGAGCATTAATTAAAGAAGGATAAGACTTGAAGCAGCCAGTATTCAAAGCCTTACAACAAGCAAACAGAATCTCTGGAGCCCTCAATAAAGGAAGGATATGGACCTGTTGGAGTGGGTCCAGAGGAGGGCCATGAAGATGATCAAAGGGCTGGAGCACCTCTGCTACAAGGATAGACTGAGGGAGCTGGGGCTGTTCAGCCTGGAGAAGAGGAGGCTCCAGGGAGACCTAATCACAGCCTTTCAGTACCTAAAGGGGGCCTACAGGAAGGCTGGGGAGGGGCTGTTCACAAAGGCCTGCTGCGATAGGACGAGGGGCAATGGATTTAAGTTGGAGAAGAGTAGATATAAGTTGAATTGTAGAAAAAAATTTCTTTACTCTAAGGGTGGTGGAGCACTGGAACAGGTTGCCAGGGAGGTGGCTGAGGCCCCTTCCCTGGAGATATTCAAGGTGAGGCTCAAAGCGGCCCTGGTCAACCTGGTCTAGTTGGGGGATGTCCCTGTGACTGCAGGAATGACCTTTGGAGGTCCCTTCCAGCCTGGATAGTTCTGTGACTCTATGAATCAGTCACTAACATCTTGCCTTTCAGCTTGCTCCATATTTTTAGGATTACTCTTATAGCTGAATGTAAGGTAACAATTTCAAGCCAACCCTTAGAGTACCCAGCCCTGATACACACCTCATCACTGCCTTCCACTGCTTTTGCTTTTGAATCTCCAAACTGGATGAAGGGTGCGGTGGCTTAGTAGATGAGCAAAAACGAAGTTAAAAAGCACAGTGCAGATCAGTTCAAGAGACAGTCTCACCAGTCTCAAAGGCTGATTGTGTTGCAATATTTAAATAGGTGTTTAGTGTAGAATAATCAATATTGTTCGTGTCTCTATATAGACATTGATAACTAAAGAGTAATAAACCCATTAAACCAGCATTAAATATATTTCTGCAATGGGTGCCCTAGATTAAGATTCTGGAACATGGAGCTAGCAGTGATTTACCATGAAAAATACATTTTATTTGCAGTTTCATGATACTTGCAAAATAAACTTGAAGTCTGGGCCTTGCAGACCTCAGCAGAGAGCTTCACTTTTGACTTTAATGCGGCTGAGATGTTCCTCATGGCTCACTCCTTGGCCTGACAGCAGGCAATAGGCCAATATGACGCTGGAGCCTTGTGACCTTGATGCTGGGATTCAATTATTTCTTAGCACGTCTTCACTGGAAATACTACATGACTTTGTGCATTTTTGCTTTCATGTTACATAACAAAGTGAGTCTGATTTGTGAAAACTCCCTCCAAAGACAGCAGTAACATACTCAGTTTGCTGTATTGTCCTGAAAGTTAGAGACAAGACTGCTATATGAGGAATCACTGTGTAAGGAAATGTAGCAGCTATGCTCATCTGTGTCTGAATACCCAACCTAATCAATTTCACTGTCTTTGCTCCTTAGATTGCTTCCTGGCACAGTGTGGATATGTGAAATTCATTCTCCTGGCTTTCTGTACATTACCTTGCTGGCTTTCAGCCACTTTTATTTAATGTTTGGGATTTTGAAGCCTTCTACCAGTCTGACATACACTGTGTTGTAAGTACTAATTAATTCATAAAGACTAAATACTATTCCTGTCAATTCTTCCCTCCCCAATATTCTTTTCTGATACTGTAGATTTTATTGTTATTATCATCATCATCACCACCAACTCTGGAGAGGGTTTTGATGAATGTGGTTGGTTGAGGTATTCATAGTGAAGAAGGCTCTTTTGAAAGCAATGAGATGGTGTTCAGAATGAAGATGAGACAAAACTCAGGGTCCTGAAATAAAAATTAACTTATAAGAAGTCAGAATTTTAAGACTACTTTAGTCAGAAGGAGAGGGGTAAATGCAAGTATGGAGAGGGGTAAATCCAAGAATAAACACCTGGTAATGCTATGAAATGTTAAGATTCAGGTATCGGTTCATAAGAGAAATCTGATGTAAGCAGTATATAATCTAGATTTGGGATAAATTATATCTGAGGGGGACTTACTTCTTTTACTCGATGGTCTTGCATTCCTCCTAATCTGTAGCACACCCTATAGTGTAAATCTTTTTCCCTGTCCTGGGTACGTTGACTCATGCTGTTTTCCCAGCACCCAGGCTTTATTTACAGGGATAAGTAACAAACCTAAATAATTTTGTAGAAGTACCTATTGCAAATTTCTCAGCATATAACTGACTGCACCCTAGTATGCATTAAGGTTTTGAGGACAGAATGGCCAAGAGAGGCCTATAAAAGCAATAGGGATTAATGAGATACCATCTCCAGACCTTGAGCAGGAGTGGGCAAACACCCTGAGATAAGGAAATGCACCAGCTGGATGCCCACATTCCCCCAGTCTCTTCCATCCTTTCGACTCCAACAAGAGTATCAAGATGAATGAAAAATGTTTGTGTTTATAGTAGGCATCTCTGAGCCATGTCTACAATTTCTTGTAAATTTATACCTGTGTATGTTCCAAAAGACTAGGGGCAGTATGAAAGTCATGGCAATATTTTAGAAAGGTAAGTGAAATGACCTGAGTAATTTTAGGTCAATCTTGCATTGATTTGTGGCCAAAAGATGGAATGGTTAAAAGATTGAAGTAGAATTAACGTCAGTCAATAAGGCTTAAAAGAAAATAGGTCTTGTCAAATGTACTTAATTTAATTGCTTGAGATCACAGGTTTGGTTGATAAAAGTATAATGGTTTTCTTGGGTTTCACTGCTTTGGACACATGCCAGTCTGCTGCATTGCTTCCACAGCCTTGGCAATCGCTTACTTTAGGATTTTGAAGAGATTTCAGGTGTTGTCCCTCAACCTGTGGCCTTTATTTACAGCTACCAGACCCTTGGCATGCAGCTGACTAGGCAGCCTTGCCTGTTAAGTTGAAGATGCCTGCTCCAAGAACCCCAAGTTCTTTGGAGTGACCTGTTGGAGTACAGCAATTCCCACTGTGTCTGCAGCACAGATGTGGTTCTTTTTCCCCTTAGAAAGTATTCTTCTAATTATTATTATGAAACTGCAGCATTCTTCTGTGATCTCACGTGGCTGCAGTTCTTCATGTAGACTGTTCTGGTGAATTAGTTTAAACTGAGTTTAGATGTCCTTACATTGAAATGGATGGTGAAAATGTGTGATGTTAGGAAAATGCCACAAGAGCATTTTTGAAGCCCTACAAAGAGCAATTTAGCAGTTTGATCTCTGGCTTACTTTTATGGTACAGAAGTGCCTATTTGGTGTGTTGTATTTAACTCTTTGTACTCCTATAATCTATTAAACAAAATCATGAGGAAGCATAGAAGTCAAACTAAGAAAATAAATGCCTTGGACTGTCCTGTCAAGGGCTAAGATAAATGGTCAGTAATTTGGGAAGCTTATGCCAGTTGACTCATGTCATTCTCTAGAATACATGTATATTAGCCCCAATTTGGGGGCTTCTCACAGAAGGTATGTAGTGTCATTTTGTAGCTTCTGCTGTTTTGGCATCAACACACTTATGAATCAACCAAACCTAGAGCAGGAAGCACCAACCAGTACTTCTCTTCTCAGGTCTGTTTCTTAAATGAAATGCCAGAGCTCATACTAAGATACACACTATGCTAGATCCTCACCTGTTAAGAATTTATTTAGCACCATCAACTTATCTGGGGCTATGCTCATTAACACCAGTCTAATTTTTCTTATGAGAATGCCAATCAAAGAAAGGCATGCATTGAAATTCACTTATCTCTGTTATCTATATTGAGCATCAAATGGAAAATTTTTATCAAAGCAGACATGTCATCTCTTGGGAACAAGCAGAATTGTTGACTTCCTTCAAACTTCAGTAAACTGTCAACTTGCTGTTTCATAACATGGCTGACTAGATTAATTTGTCATAGTGCCCCGTAATTCCATGTTCAAATCCAAACATGACAAAAGGGAAATAACAGTATACCCTTTTTTATGCCATTAACCCCTAGGTCTTTTTTTTTTTTTTAACCCCTACTTTGACTAAGTCAACTGCTTTTGTATAGAATAAAACCAAAGATATATGAACACAGTCAGCTATTCTGTCAGCTCTACAAGGCCTGTATTTGACACAGCCAGAGGAGTACAAACATACACAAAATTCTAACAGTTGAAAGGATAATGTTTTTGGAAGTGTGACTTGCAATATTTATCTAGGGCATAAAGTTCTGTATTCCAGTGAGATTCCCACAGAGATACTGATCTGAAGTAAAGATTTACTATAGTTTTTAAAGCAATGAGAATTCAGCACTTAAAAGTTTTGCTGACTGCAAATGTACTTGAAAACTTCTGAATAGAAATAGCCAACTAAACCAGGGCCTGTAAGATTTCTGCTGATATTTAATACATAGCAAAATGTATTCTATGAAAAAAAAAAAAAAAAACAAAAGCAAAAGCCAACAACCTGCTATCTTTCTCTCTGTTCAGCATCTCTAAATCCTTACTTATTTTTACCTCGTCATCTGATATTGCAGCAACAAAACAGGATGTAAGGCAAGTCTGTCTTTCTTATCTATATTAAGTAAAAATGCAAGATGCCTAGTAATTTCTTTAAATAAAAAGAAACTCAGATTTAGAAAATTCTACATAATTACACCACCGTAAAATTTGCTAATAGTTTACAATAAAGAAGATACATTTACATACTTTTAAGATCACCATATGTATTATTACTACTATTCAATCTTGCAAAATGTGTCTGCATTCACTGTACTCATGACAGCACCCCAATTCATTATGATAATTTTATAACCCAATATATTTTTATCTGAGCATTTTTTGGTGAACAGTTATAATATCTAATATTCACTACAGTGGCTGTGTTTATAGAGAGAAGAGGACACCAGAGATGCAAAAGATTCAGCATTCCGCACCTGAAAGAGTGATTGTGCATTGACTTCTCCTGTGCTCTCTTCCCTTGCACATACACTTGCCTGTTTGTCACAGCTGGCAGTTCTGGCCTTTTGGCCAGCTAGTTCAGTGTTTAGTTCAGAGGCATGTTTTCTTTCTGCAAAGTTGTCACAAGAACTTCCAGCAGTCAGTGAGCTATGCTTGTATCTCAGCCAGGTTCCCAATGAACAGCCCAGAGAAAACAAGCCACTGGAAAGAGCTCTGCTGAACTCAGAATCACAGAATCAGAGAATTGTCAGTTGGAAGGGACTTCCAGAGATCATCTAGATCTGCTAAATCCTGCTATATCAGGATTGCCTAGAACACATTACTCAGGACTGCATACAGGTGGGTCTTGAAGGTCTGCAGTGAAGGGGACTCCACAACCTCCGTGGGCAGCCTGTTCCAGGGCTCTGTCACCCTCACTGTAAAGAAGTTTTTCCTCATATTTGAATGGAGCTTCCTATGTTCCAGCTCGTGCCCATTGCCCCTTGTGCTGTCACTGGGAATCACTGAAAAGAGTCCAGCTCCATCCTCCTTCAACCCACTCTT
>VZRU01016216.1:36760-56199 GCA_013398155.1 Pedionomus torquatus
CTTGGTCCTCTCAGCCAGGTCATTGATGAATATGTTGAACAAGACTGGATTGAGCATTGACCCTTGGGGGAAATCACCGGCTATAGGACAAGGGATAACAGTTTTAAATTGAAAGAGGGGAGATTTAGATTAGATATTAGGAAGAAATTCTTTCCTGTGAGGGTAGTGAGGTACTGGAACAGGTTGCCCAGAGAAGTTGTGTCTGTCCCGTCCCTGGAAGTGTTTAAGGCCAGGCTGGATGGTGCTTTGAGCAAACTGGTCTAGTGGAAAGTGTGCCTGCAATTGCAGGGGGGTTGGAACTTGACGGTCTTTGAGGTCCCTTCCAACTCTAACCATTCTTTGATTCTATGACCAGTCACTGCCAGCTGCTTCCCACACAACCCGTGCACGAGCGCCTGTGTGCTGATGCTCCTCCCCTTGCATTCAGCACAGCTGCCCAGCTTGCACTGTGCCACTGAGTAGGCCAGTATGGCCACTTTTAAATTTGCCACAGCTGGCCCAGCTCCATCAGCCTAATGACTCTCTCATGAGATTTCCTGACTCATTTCAGGCCTCTCTGTCTCCAGGAGGTCCCATCTCCACCTCAGTCTAGTTCAGCTTCAAAGGTGCAGCACCCACTGCTGCTGTTCTCACTTCTTGTGTGGCCTCGACTCAGAATTCTGGCTTTGGGTCAAGTCTTCAGTGAGGAGATAGCAAGAAAAGAGAAATGACATTTTAATTCCAATTTTGAGTGAAGAAAGCAGGTTATTAGGTCATGCCAATCAGCTATCTGATCGGAGTTGCTCTTTCATGCTTTCTGGAGTTCCATATAGCTTTTTATATAGGGGACATGCACGATTCATGAGCAGCTGAAATAAATGAAGACAAACAAAATAGAGAAGAAATTGAAATAGTAAAGACTATAACACAGCAATAACTGAAAAATAATAGCATAACAATATAATAGCAGAGGCAGCCATTCACCACTGTTAATCATGGCTGTAGTTTTAAATATTAATAAACCCAAATAGCTGCATCTGTTAATTCAGGCTCTAAATTTTTGAAAGGAATTTCTGTCATTGAAGACAAAAATCAGTTTTCAGCTGTAACTTCTTGGTTGGTCTGGGGAGGTATGTAAATCCACGTTTCAGTCTTTCTTCCTTTTCTTTTCAGCTTGATTGGATGCAACTGACAGCTCCTGTCTGAGGTGGATGCAACTGACAACTCCTGTAGGGTGGAGTCAGAGAGACCGTAGTGGATGAACCCTGCTTACAGGTTCCTGAAACAGGTATCTGTTTGCCAGAACTTGGTTTATAAATGTGGTGTTAGAAGAGGAAAGAATAAAAGAACAGGCAGTGAAAATCTGAGCTTTCAAAAAACATCCCATCACAGCAGAGGGAGGGGGGGCAGGGGGGGATGGGACCACCTATCAGATTGCTGCAGAGCTCTGAGTCCCCTTGGAGATACAAGAGCCAAATAAATTGCCCCACTTTGGGAGAGGACAAATAGCTCCTGACTCAGTTGGCATCTTAGAGAGCGGCTCAGATAAGTAGGGTGTGGCTAAAACATATTTGTAGTATATGATACGAGAACTGTGGGAAACAAAGCAGCAATGCTCCGCAGACAAACCAGTTCTGCACACATACCAAACTCTGAATTTTGGTAGATCCAAAACCAGCCTACCCTATCCCATTGCCTGCTATAGGTAGACAGGATTTGCATTTATGGTTAGAGGCCCTTATAATTTGATGGACATTAAAGAACTCACTTGGAATAAAACTCTGCCTTTCCTTTCAAAGAGTGAGCCTTTATAGCTACAAAGAAAACAAAAGTCTAAACCATGAGCTGAAAGCAATTTTTCTGATCCTCCAGAGAACCGAAGCAATTGTAGTGAAAGGTGTCAAGTGCTACAGCCATGAAACACAAAAATGAACATTCAAATATCTGCAACCGTAAAACAGTCTGTTCAATGGGGAAGTCTTATTTTTCTTCAGGTAAAAATTTCCTAGCTTCTAAAACCTCCATATCTTTCCCCTGCTGTTAAATATTAAAACAGATCTGCAGGGAGCTGCCTGTCAGAAATGAGGAGACAGAAGAAAGCAGGAGTAATTGAATGGGAGCACTGCGCTGCGAGCAGAACACCCTGTGGATGAGTACTGCCTGGGGCAGTCCCTGCCACCGAGGACAGCTGGTAGAGGGTGCTGCCACAGGACCCGTCCCCGCTGCTTTCGTCTGAATTTACTGCCTGGGCTTTGTACATAGCTTCTGATTATCATCTTCTTGACAAGCTGGATGTGTCAGGTATATCCCTAGTGAAAGGCATGTGAAGTTGTGAGTGTTTACTTTGCAAATTCTTACATGCAAACTGACTGATTTTTCCAAAGTAAATTTGTTTTTTAAGCTTTTTTTCCTCTCTCATAAATAAATAATAAATTTGTCGCTATAATTCATGTTGTTTCTCCCAAACAAAGGATCTTAAAGAAGGATCTAAATATTAACATTTGCGTATAACATGCTACAATATCCTACTGTGAAAGCATAGCCAACCACAGAAACATTTCAGGGCCTGACCCCTCTGTCTTAATTGACAGAGGCTATAGCTTCTCACATGAGAAATCACATTCATCTGACAAAAAAGGATGCCAGTTTAATACTAAATATTTGCAACTTCTTAAAGGAAGGGGTTTTAAGATAAAATCTTGCTTTTTGCTGTCTTCAGAGATACTACTTCATTAAATGGACCAAAGCCAAAAAGTCACATTCTAGACTCTTTTATAAGTGTTTATTTTTAAAACTCTATTCTGCTGATGCTTTCTTGATTTATGCTGTACTTTAGATATAAATGAGGCAATGCTGAGGCTGTACGATAAAAGACAAGTGATCAATAAAATCTAGAAATATTTTCACATATTTTTTTCGCTGTGAAACACGATAGTGATAGCTTGGAAGCCTGGGTCCTGAAAATATTTTCTGAACATCCCTATACTCTTTCATGTTTTAACAGCTGGTATGATATTAAATATTTTCTTAAGAATATTTTCTTAATATTCTATATTGAAATATTCTTAAGAATACTCTTGAGCCTCTCCTAGCTTTAGGTGGAGAAACACAAGAGGGCAGTTTAGTCCATCAAAGGAGATCAAGGTATCAAGGAGAATCCTCTCCACTACTCTGATCCCTTAAAGAGTTAAACCAATGAAAAGGCATTTTTAGCACTTTTCTTTCTTGCCTAACAGAATGAAACCACAGAGCATTTGTAAAATCACTGGAGGTGGTGAACTAGGCAAGGGAATGATGAGAGAGAGAATCAAGAAGAAAATACATGCTGTGCCTTGAGGATGGAAGTTGCCGCTTGTTAAACTGGTGGTCATGCCTATTTAATCTGTGGTGTGAAACAGCGGGATTAAGCATGTACAGGCAACATGTACGAGGTGCCTTAGAAAAGGTTTTAGAAAACTATGTTGCTGATTAGTTGACTCGCTTTCCTCTAGGTCAAAATCAGGCCAGGAGTATACTAAACTTCTGGGAATATAAGCACATGAATTATAAAATCAAGACTTTTTTTAGACATTTTTAATGAAATTTTCCTTAGGCACAAAGTTGAATCTGGAGATCTGGTAGCAATCATTCTCAAGGGAAGTTTTCTTACCTTCTGACCTGGACAGTGATTATGAAAGTGGGGTTATTCTGGTGAGTGTGGCTATATTCAGCTGCAGAACGGCTGCTATAATCATTAATTGATACATGAAGATAAAAAAAACATGTGCTGGGAGAGGGTACGAGGATAATGGCAGTAACCTAATGCCTCAAGCGCCAAGATTTTCATTTTGCTGGTAGTAATCAGATACTGTCAGTGGCACAGAACAACCAGAAAATTTCTTTAGCCCTCCAGCAAGCTTTATGATATATGTTGTTCTTCAATGCAGTGGATTTCATGTCTCCATTTTTCTCTCTCTCATCCCCACTTTCAGTCTTTATTATTTTGGAGCAAGGGAATATTCCAGGCTCCCTGAGTTTCAGCTGTCCTTCAGTGCACTTCTATATCACCAGGAACATTTTACTGATACCAATGTTCCCCAGGCCCCGTTCTTTCCTTGTCTCACTGCAAAAATATGCTTTTCAGTCTACTAGCTGGGCAGGCTTGTCTTAAGTAGTCAGTTGTATAGCTACCTGCCACAATGTGTGGCATGCCTTATTAGGCCATGGTAATGAAGGGTTCTGTCATCTATCTCCAATATACTTGTGGTCCCACCTCCCGTAGGTTGGATGCATTTCTGTCTGCATTTCTTTGTAGCTGTATGACTGTTTCTGATTTTTTTCTGATTCTGATACCCCACTAAGATGGTATATTCATAACTGGAAGGGAATAGCTTTTAAACATGTATAACTGAAATTGATTGGAGTTCCCATGGTACACATGATGTTTCCTGAAGCATGCTGCATCTTGGTTGAGAATCTTTTATTAGTGCTAGCAAGCTAGCACTAATAAAAATTAGATTTATTGATAAGAAAGCACTGAGCATTTGTAGTAGAATTTCATGATTTTCTGGCTGCTCCTCAAGGCCTACCACACCTCCATGGAGGCTAAACTGCATAGATGTAGTGGGTTGCTTCTCATCAGTTCTCATTGGTATTGGTAATTGCACGGCAGCGTGTGAAAAAAATTTGAAAGTATGTAACACACACTCTTACTAGTTTAGATTTCCTAAAAATCCGCTTACCTAATTTATCAGACAGTGTGCATGATATATCTTGAATACGAGTTTTTCCATTGACAAGCTTGTTTCCTTAGTTCAAGCTACAGACACACATGAAGGGACTGTTTGAATGATAAATGTTGCCAGCTCAATTCCTAGTGTCAGCTGGGTTGAAGATGCATCATATATCATAGCAGCAATATGACATGAAGAATCCCTTGAATATCTGGCAGCGCGAAGTAAAGTCAAGGGGAACCAAAGTAAAAAGACCTAATTTATTTATTGCCATACAGCAAATCCAAATATAGGCATACATGCAAGGCAACCAGGAATATATTTCTTATATATTTATGGAAGATTTAGAGATGGGTTGTTCTTAATATTAAACTATTATATGTAACGAACCACCTCTCCATATATAATTATAACCATCTGTAGAAAAGGTGCTAAATTTCTTAGGCACAGTGTTGACCTCAGAAATTCTTTTTAACATGTGAGATTCAGTCTGGTTTTATTTATGTTGTTTATGAAGTGGTCAAGACAAAGTTTGTATGGAACTCCACTAAGATGGTATATACATAACTGGAAGGGAGTAACTTTTAAAAATGCATTTTTTGAAACTGAGTAGAGTTCCCATGGTACATAGGGTGTTTCCTGAAGCTTGCTGCATCTTGGTCAAGAATCTTTTATTAGTGCTAGCAAGCTAATTGGAGTTGAATTGGTATAGGCCAGAGTGAGACAGGGGCATGACCCTTAGCTTTGAAATTATGGGTAGGGTAGGTATGTTACTGTGACACATTTCTGTGTTCAGTTAGGATGAAAACTAGCTACCGTACAAAAAGTACTGTTGAGTATTGTATATGTAATACAGGAATATATATTGCATGTGTGTTATAGACAGAAAGTACAGTGATGCATATATATGGTATATATAACATATTTTAGCTGTAATAACATTGTGTATTTTGGTGTCAAAATAAATAAATAAATAAATAAAATCGAAAACATTTTGGATAGTGATCCTCTGGGTGTTAATACCTTTGTAATGGAATACATTTATTTGGCTTACTTTAGTCTTCTCTACACAACTATAGGGTAATAAGAGATGTGAATCTAGGAAGATAATGTCGTAACAGGTTGTATGCAAGTATTGTATTCATAACAGACATATGCCTGTTCACATTTTCATGCTGGTGTAAGAATGGCTTGTATGTATTAGT
Organism: Pedionomus torquatus; assembly: GCA_013398155.1. Lineage (NCBI taxonomy): Eukaryota > Metazoa > Chordata > Aves > Charadriiformes > Pedionomidae > Pedionomus > Pedionomus torquatus. Next base: position 42,657 of record VZRU01016216.1, read on the forward strand.
TATTACAATTTGCTTAATTTATGTCGCAAAATAAAGTATAAAAGATCAAGTGGGAAAGAAGTCTAATTATGGTTCATTATAAAAACCTATATATAAAGAGTTTAAGAGAAGATTTAGGAAACGCCTGCCTTTCACAGAGTCATGGAACCACAGAACTGTAGGGGTCAGAAGGGATCTTTGGAGATTGTCTTGTCCATACCCCTTGCCCAAGAAGATTCAGCTAGAGCAGGCTGGCCAGAAATGCATCCAGGTGGGTTTTGAATATCTTTAGAGAAGGAGACTCCACAACCTCTCTGGGAAGCCTGTTCCAGTGCTCTAGCACCCTCAAAGTAAAGAAGTTTTTCCACATGGTCAGACAGAACTTCCTTGCCCCTTGTCCTGTCACGAGGGTCACCAGTAAGAAGAGTCTGACCCCATCCTCTTGATAGTCACCCTTTAGATATTTATAAGAATTGATGAGGTCCCCTCTCAGTCTTCTTCAGGCTAAATAGGCCCAGGTCTTTCAGCCTTTTCATGTTCATTTGAGAAGTGGATGGGATTGCTTTTATCCATCCTTTACAAGAACATGGGGCTCTCATTCTTTCAACCTATCCACGCTTTGAGATCTAATAGCCATGAGGGATTTGCGAGGGATCAGAGCAATGCTTGCTGATGCCTGCTTTTGCAGTCTGTGCAGACCTGTGCTTTGCTGTGCCTCTGCTGCACTGTTGGCTGAAATTACTGACTTTCTTTCTTGTCCTGCCCCCAGGACTTTACCAGCTACTCTGCAGGTCAGGAGAAACATTATATTGGCCATGATATTGTTTGCATTGCTGTGTTAAAACAGTTATATATGTGGGCCGGGGGCATGCTACAGACACCCCTCTGTTTTGCATTGTGGTTATCTCTGGCTTGTGCTCGCTTCCCCTGCCAGTAGCCACAAACCTGCAGGTTCACTGTGGGGAGACTTACTGACATTTGACAGAAAGCTGGAGAGCAGCAAAAAGACCAGGAGGCAGCAGGGCCAGCAGTTGCAGAAACCTGATTTATTTCTCCGACTCTGCCACCAGCTAGCTGTGTAACCTTGAGGAGGTTGTTTTTATCACTTAGCCTTGGAGAAAAAAGTGAAGAGGGCTGCAGAACCACTGGCTCAAGAGATGTGACAGCGTGAGTCCTCCTGCAAAGACAACACGACTGTTATCGCCAAACTCTTTGGGCAGCAGAAACAGCCCATCGATTGCTGGAGTCCGGGGTGGGAACTGAGGGGTTGAGAGCAGGACTCAGGCTGATTAATCTCAGCTTGCAGCAGTGCAGCACTGTGCCAGAATCCGTCCCCAGGCACAGTGACCCCCAGAGCATGGTTTCCCCTGCTGGCAAGGAGACAGAGCAGGGGCTGGCAGGGGTGAAGGGTGATGCACGTAACTATGTCCAGGCCGATTGCCACAAAGTAATAGGATTAAAAAAGCAAACCAATTGATGTGTAGGGATATTCAAACAGCTTCGTCACACCACATCTGGGAGTTACCTGACTTGACAGAAGTGCCAGAGGCAACAAGCTGAGGATTTTCATGCAAGTTTTCTTCCTTTGCCTAACCTAGTGAACATAAGAACTTCTACAAGCTGCAGCAGCTTGGTGTTTTGCTGCTAGAAGGCTTTTTCACCAGGATGCCCCAGGGCACATATAAGTTTTAGGAGAGGCATTGATTTTCCTGAGTTGTCTCCCCACAAGACACAGCTTTTGCCTTGCCCCGCAGCCATGTCCCAACTCTGAGCACCTTCTGGTGCGACACGGCAGCAAGGATGGGTTTGCTTCTCCTGGAGAAAAGCCATACCCTTTGCAGCTTGGGACACTTGTTTAGGATTCCCTAGAAGATTGAATCTGGGGGGAATGATAAGCCAATGCTGCCATTAGCTTTCAGCTAAAGAAATCAAAATGCTTATAAAATACCTACTCAGTAGCGAGGCTCTGTGAATGAATTTGAGTACCCCAGTACATTTGAGCCATACTCCTTTTAAAACCCAGAGGAGGAATCAACAATCTTTCTCTGTAACCCCAGGGAAGCCACCTGGAATGCCTTGGCCACCTGGGCTGAAGAGCTGTTCTCTGGGCCTGGCCTTCCCCCTGGGTCAGGGTGGTGGGGTCCAGCAGGGCTGAGGGAAGTTTAATGCCAAGTTCTAGAGGTTTATTACAGGTTGATGGGTTTTTTTTTGGCTCGCAGGCTGTGCTTGGTGCGGTTGGGACAGCCTCTTCAGCCATTGCCACTGGACAGTCAGGGCCAGCTGCCTTGAAAAGAGAGAGAGTAATTTTGCTGGTTAATGAGTTATTAATGAAGTCTTTCAAATGCAGCTTTTCCACTTAAAAAAGAAAAGAAAAAAAAAAAAAAAGAATGGAAAACATAGCAAAGAAGTAGATATCTGCTCTGTGAAGGAAGTCCTACAGGCTTAGAGAAAGTCATACCAGGAGAACAAAGAGTGCTGCCTGCCTTGCAGTCATGTTGGCACTTGAGAAAGCCCTATGAAAGTTGCAGAGACCAGGCAGTCAGGTCATCATGCAAGGTCAGGATATCAAAATTGAACACCAAAAATGAAATTGTAGCAAGTCTGTAGAGACAATCAGCTTTACAGAGGCATATGGGTGATGATGACCTGTAGTTCCCAGCAATGTAGAAGTTGGCGTCTAACTCTTCACAGAGTTGCTCAGAAATTCAGAATAATAAGATATTTTTCTTCTCCGTTTGCAGTTTCTCCCACATAATCTCCCCAATCTCTTTCCTTTCTTCTGTGTCCCTGGGGGTAGGTAGGTTGCATATAAAACAGCCTTTTACAATGCTTAAGTAATCTTTTCTTCAAAGCACTGCTGAGAAGGAATGTAATACAAAGCAGGCGCTGTAGTGGTTCCTGAAAGGTCTGTGGACCTTTTTTGGTTATTAACTCTACGTGCATGCCACTTTGCTGTCAGCAGGCTGCTGCGGTGGCTATCCAGACAATACTGTCCTGCCAGGTCAGCTGGGAGCCTGGAGAGCTTTGATGGGGCTTTGTTAGTGCTGAGCAGAATAGCGGGCGAGGAAATGCTGCATGCTATTGCTACGCTAATGGTTACTTTTTTGAGAGAACAGCTTTTGAAAATTAAAATTCCTAAATGGGTGTCTAATTTTGTCAGGATTGCTATTACCTCTTGGATTAACCGAGTACTAACTGCTTCTGAATGATATGCTTATTGACATTTATCTGCTGATTGACAGTGTTAGAAATGTACAAGTTTTTTCCAGGATAATAGCTAGGCACTTGTGAGTAAACCAAAGGCTTTCCACCTACTGGTAGACGTCTTGTTCCAAAGGGCTATTTCTCACCAGCATACCACTGAGCAATATGGATGGCAGTACTTGGGCATTAAAATAAATTCTGATTTGAATAATCGGTATCCTGTTTACTTGTACCACATGGTACGGTGAAGGTATAGCAATCCAACTTCCAGAACCTGGATGACCAGCCACTGGGATGGCAACTGTCCAGGTATACAAACATCACTTTCAGGCAGAAGTCCTGCTACATAGCTCAGCTGGGACAAATATGCTTCGAATATACCACCCAGAGGAAAACATGAGTGGGGTGGAAAGGTGCAGTACTGCTGCATTAGGACTCACAGACAGCTGTACATGCAGGCTTCTATTCAGGAGGGCCATTGTGGATTTTTCTAGACGTGATTAACCTCTAAGAGTAGATAGGTCCCAACTAGTTGTCTTGGCTGATTGTCATGGTAACACTTTTCTTTACAGATAATTGTCCTCCGTAAGTAAGCTAAATAAATACTCCAGGCCTTACAACTGCAGTTTTCCTGGTCTTGGTGTTTTCTCAGGGTCCTTGAACTTCTAGTTTATAGAGACTATCTGTTACTTTTCATGATTCCTGTATGTCACTGGCATTCCCAGGGCTGTCCGTGTGGTTCTGGGTCACTTCCATAGGGATTGCAAAGAATTGTTCAGTGCCAATGTTGAGGGTTATTTCCACAGTCCATCCTGTAATAAGAGAGGGGCAATAGCAAGCTGTCTCACAGCCCTTTTTTGAATGCTGCTTGGTGACCTGGAACATGAATTGAGTACTTAGCGGCAGTCTTATTAACAGCAGTAATTAATTACTTAATCTTTCATTCAGCAGTGGCATTCTGAGGCACCTTTCAGACTTGATTTGGCTCTAACCCCAAAAGGGCCAACTACTCTGTCATGAGTCCCTGTTAGTATTTTATCTTTTTGATACTACGTGTAGAGAAACTATTTCAGTACCTTTAGTATGGTTAACAACAGAATAGTTCAGGAGACAAAAAGCACCTAATCCAAAGAATTCTGCCAGTAAATTTTCTAGAAGACCTGTACTGTGGACACTATGGTATGTATAGCGGGGAGTACTGGGAATATCCTGTTAATGATTTGTAGCTGGATAATTGCATCTGTTTTTCTTCCAGTTCAAGGGGATTTTAATACAAGCAACTTGCTTTCAATGCAAACACGTATTTGAAATTGTACACTGTAGTTATTTTTATTGCTATGGAGAATACTAAGCAGATGTAACCATTGCAACTGATGTAAGATAATACAGCAATAAAAGACTTTTTTAAAAAAGCATCGTCTTAACAAATATAGTTTCTGATACATTATAGCTTGTCCTGGAGATGTAATAAAGCCAATCTTTCCTTTTTGTTTTTGTTTTTTTTTTTTTTCCTCACCTTTGTGATTCAGTAAAATGGATAAAGAGTTGAACTGTCAACACACCTCTTACTAGTGAAGTTTAAAAAAAACACCAGCAGTATTTTACAACACTTTGTGAACATATTGTTATTTACACAGTATTTTAAAAGAATACACAGCATTTCTTTGGCCAGAAGTCCAAACATTAATTTAAGTAATTTGCCTATTGCACAACTTTGTGAAATCAGGGACAGTGTTTTTAGGGGCAGCCTACTAAGCAACAAGTGCAACACAATTAAAGCAGCACAAGAGAAGTCTGAATTGCAGGAAACTGAATCAATGCATGTTTTCAAAGTTGGAAATGTAGATTAAAATTCACAAAGACAAATTTATTCTGCAAACAGAACTAATTTCCTTCCTGATTTCAACTTCATGCACACTATAGGGAAAAGGGATGTTTCATTTTTTCTCTGTTTCTAAAGAAAATCAAACTGAGAGAGGTAATTCTGACCCACTGCAGTCAGCAAGTACCAGCATTTGGAGAAACACGGGGAGTTTACATCATTTATAGTCTGCAGGTCACTTGGTCATCAGCAATGTTTTGAAATATTCCAGAAGATGCTGTGGTATTTATTAATAGTTTCTATTATAATCACACCTGTTTTATCTTTTTTTCTGTATTTTGAGAACTCGCTGTGTAGTAAAAGCTGAATATATCCATGAGCTGGAAATGTGGTTAGATATCTGCAAACTGATGTGTGAAGTCTATAAGTTATTTATCAGATAAGAAGAAAGAAAGAAAGAATGTATGTAAGAAAGAATGTATGTGTGAAGAATAAAGAACACGAACTTTAAGAAGTTGAAAGGGTGAGTTTGAAAGTAAAGCAGTTACTTCAGGATGATGGTTCGTAGTAGGTTTGGGTGTATTTTCTCTGTTTCATTTGCCTTGAATGCAAAAAGGACAAACCAAACTATTTTAAAAGTATGTACTATAGGTATTATTGGTGATCTCTAGGAATGGTTTCAAAAACCTATGACAGAAGACTGTAGAATAAATTCAGATGTGAATGCCATTTATTTTAATGAAGAGTCCTACAATCAAACTACATGCTTGAAATGCAATCTGAAAAGATAAGAAACAGTGAATCAAAACAGAAGTGCTAAAGAACACAAATCTGCATATGTTGTAAATAGTGAATGATAAGTGACAACTCTGTGACTATTTTTGGAACATAATTTGAAACTGTAGGAATAGTGACGAGATTGTTTGAATAAAGACGTGTAAGTTACTGTACGCACAGTTATAAATTGTGCTGAATGCCATTCTAAGAAAATGTTGTCTTGTTAAGAACCTAATGGGATTAAGTTTCATATAAAAGGCTGCTAATTTTGTGTATTTAACAGAAGTATTTGTGACATCATCACACATTGCAACTGCCAAGGAATTATTTGGGAGGCTTTTCTGTAAACCAAGAAAGAATGGTATAAAGGGCATGACACTACTGAATCTCCCAGGCCACCATTTAGAGAGTCTGCTTTGCCTTTGCCAAAGCTCTCCAGGTTCCTGTAGCCTCCATGTCAAGAACAGAGGTCAGACCTCTAATCTGCAAACTGATGTATGACCCTACAGGCAGACTTGCAGACTCTTCTCACTTCACTGTAGGTAGGCACACATAGATTTTAAAACATAAGCACAAACTGTTAGTTGAAGGGTAGCTTTTGAAGTAACAGTCTGCTGGTGCAGCTGTGTGCTCGAACAGACTTTTTTCATTACAGTTTCCCTTTGAGAATGACATTGAAGCCCAGTTACTCTGATACAGAAAAGTGACACTTGTGTTTCTCCCGCAAGCACTGAGTGGTGGGGAAGTGTCCTTTTGGCAGATTCAAGGGAAACCCAGCTTGTGACTTCAGACCTCTGAGACCTTGACCTTTCTCATAATCTGGCTACACGTTTGCATCATTCCAGGGCTGGAAGTTTGCTTATTACCTCTGAGGGATTTGTGATTTCAGAGCAAGTATTGGCTTGGGTGATCTCCTCAGTCCAACACAATCCCCATCTTAGTGCTGCACGCACTTAGGCTTGCCGTTTCCCTGGCAAGAAAAAACTCCACAAACAGAACATGATGCATCTGCCCATAACTTTTCAGCTATCCACTTTAGCAACTGTTTTTTTTCCAGTCTTTGTGAGTAACTATAGCAAGTACTGGATATTCTATACGGGCTATCTGTCTTATGACCCTACAGGCACCAGCAACCCTGTCCTTTAGTATCACTCATACAAATGCACAAACTTCTGGGAAAGCCTGATCTGCATCTCCTGTTACAATCTGCTTTGGGGTCGCCTCTTGCAGGAATACTTGGGAGTCATGAAGACTGGCTGACTCATCTCCACGGCTATAGCTGTAATTTTCCATTCATACGAAGCTAGTGCACGTAAAGTGGTGGAAAATTCTGATTGTCTGTCTCCTGAGCAAGGTCAAAGCCTGACTGGATGCCACAGGCAGAAACCATAATGCAAACCTAACATACACAGTCTATTGTGAATCACTTGTGTGCACATCACTGCTTCCAATCCTAATGCTTAGGGTCAATACGTCTAAAGACAATGGGCTAAAGAGAGCCTAGGTAGTATCTGGAAGTTGCCATCATTTGCTCTGTTGTCATGAGCTGAGCTGATAGCATCCATTTTAGAAAACTCTATAACCAATCTCTGGATCCCATTAAAATCTCATGTTATTATATAAAAGGCCATGCTCTGCTCTGTCTCTTGGCAATGATGAGCAAGTCTCACTCTCCAGCTGCACGGTCTTTTAGCAAATTGAGATCTCCTAATTCATCTGAATATTCAGACCTCAGAATAGCACAGAGACAGCACTTCTGAGGATAACTAATGATATTTTACAAAATTCAAATTCTGGCCATCCACCAGCATTCATTTTGCTAAATCAAAGTGCAGTGTTCCTTCGTGAGCTGATACTAAAGCTGAATGCAATTAGAGGCATGCTGAATAGTTTACCAGAAATCAAGATCTCTCTTGCCTCAGGAAATATTTCTGGCTCATACTAAGACGAGAAAAATAAAACCTTAACTCCTGTTCCCATGTCCAAACGTACTGTCAGCATTACAAATTACAGCGGGACAAATAGACTGTGAACTTATGTTCTGCCAAACCCCGCAATACAGAATCTCCCTTACTTAATATTAAAAACAAGGCATTTTTTTCTGTTTGTCACTGTGGAGTAACCTACTGGAAACTGTCTAGTGTCTACCACTGCATGGGATATACAGCTATGTTGAACAGCTGCTAAACAATAATTTATTCAGTGCCTGTACATTGTATTTCTTTCTTTTGGAAAGGGAAAGGAATGTGTCTGTCAGACACATAGCCTGACAGCCGGAGCAGGAGCACAATGTAAACTAGGGGTTCCTAATACTTTTTTTCCTTAGATAACAAATTCAGTAACAAGAATGTTGCTACAGAAATTTTAGGTTGGGTGTGTGCCTTTCAGAGCCTCTAACACTCTGGCATGATTTATATACTGCAGTCTGACGACTCATTTCATACACTTCATGTCCTAGTAAACTTCCACCTTTACAAATGAAAAAAAGAAAAAAGATCAGATGGGAGAATTGTGCAAATATAGAGTATAATAGATATTATTAATCAATCAGCTCAATGTTGATTTGCAAATGTACTCATTGTCATCAGGGAACTTTCAAATTCAGTTTTGGGTGAGCTAGAAAGTTTCAGCTAACAGCTGTCTGTGTGATTTCTGTAGATCTGAATGTTGTCTCTCAGAAATGGTTTCTGCACAATTATAGTGGTAGTGACAAAATCAGTGCCTTATTTTTCTTCCCCAACATACTCCCCTTTGAAGCTGATTTGTTTCTGTGTGACCTCTTCAGCCATATCAGTAAGCATGCTTTTCTTTCCCAACTTTTGTTAGGAATGTTGGAATTGCCTTTTGATTTCCTTGCAAAAAGATTGATGGCTAACATTTGCTCCCCGGTGGCTTCCCGTACACAGCATGGCCTGAGGATCTTATGGTTAGATTTTCCTTTTGGAATCTCTTTCTTTTGGGTGAAACAAATGTGCAAAACCCCGAGTCTTGCAAGTTACTCCTAACAGAAAGAAAATTTGACGATTTGGTTAGGTTGTCCTTACATTTCTTTTCTCTAGTAGCATTCACACAGTCCTGTCTGCTTGAATCCCTGTCAAGCACCCACAGCTTCAGCTCTTACTCTAAAATTCTGTCAGCTGAAAGCGTGACTCAAAAGTGTGCTTAGTGCTCTTACACTAGCAAAGGTTTGGCTATCTTTTGCCCATTCATTTCTGAATTTCCTGATTTCTTTTTCTCAGCCTGTCTCATACTATTCTGTAAAGAAAAGAAATTCAGCAAGCCATTTTGACTAAGAAATGTAGACTTCTAGTCAGATTTGGGTGCCCGTGTTTCGGCCAGGCACAAGCAGTCTGTATTTTAGTTGCTTTCACCCATTCTTGTGGGTAACAGCAGTGAAGGAAAGTCTCCCTAGTATGACTGAGACTAAGCAAGGCTATTCCTGTCAGATGCAAGACTCAGCTCCATTGTTGGTTATTTCTAGCTTTCTTACTGCACGACTGGGAATGACTGCAAGCCCCAGGAAGGAGATCTGTTTGTTCAGGGGAAGAAAGCATCCAGTTCATGGAAGTCCTCAGTGTTTGAAAGAAATATGTTAAGGAAGTGGGAACTCTGGTGGCTGCTCTGGTTCCCAGTCTTTAGCTCTTCATTGTCAGTCTTGGGTGACTGACATGTCCAGTGAGAAGTGTTCTTGTACTAAACTGTTTCCTTTGTTCAGAGAACTAGTAAGGTCTCTATATTCTACCCAGCAGCCTGCTTCCATTAACACCTCAGAAATTCAGAGCATTATCATTATTTTGTATGGTTTCCCTCTACTTGTTCACATCTATTAGCAAGGGTAGCATGGGCCAGTAAACAAGCTCAGGGAACTAGTACACACCTAAACTGTCCCAGCAAGAGGGTCTAGCTGACTGCACAGGAACACAAGCAGTTGTATTGGCCTAGTTAAGGGACAGTACAAAGGAAAGAGAGCTGTGCAGCCTGATATTGACACCAAAAGAAATGTTTGTCGAACACAGCCTGGACTGAAATCAGCCACTCAGCTCACAAGTTATCAGGGACGTGCAAAGGAGGCAACACCATGGTAATCTTTTCAACTGTCCTACTTACTAGATGCAGTAGACATCTAGCCAGTTTGTTAGTAAAAGATGGGATTAGTGCAGTGGAAGGCCTGCATCAAGAATCTGTGTTTCTATAGCTTGTGTTGGTGCCTGATTTATATTCTCCCGACCCAACCTAGCAGAATAGTTCAACGCAAACACTGACAGAGACTAACTGGCTGTTCTATAAATTGATATTACAGACTTCTCTGGGCACATGACTCTGTGTAAATCCCAAACTGGTGCTTGCAGTTTAGGATTAAAGGAATTCTACCTTTTAATCCAAAATATCTTTTTCTTTTGATTTTTGTTATAACCAGGTTAATGAAATGGAAGAGGAGCTAATAAGAATAATTAAAAATACCTAAGAAAAATTAAATATACAATACTTCAGTCATCCCCTAGTGACTAATCTGCTTGTTTCATTGAATTGTCACCAACAAGGACATTATTATTCTTACTTCTGTATGTCACTCCACTGTTTTAACAATTTATGTGACTCATACTGAGGAAATAGAGCAAGAGACATCTATTTAACTTGATATTCAGCCATAGGTGGAAGCCATTTAGGTTTTCTAATTTAAAATGCAACTACAGAGAAATCGTATTTGCAACTGCCCTTGAAGAGGATGGAGGGATGATTAATCTGACTAAGAATACAACTCACTCATTGAGATAATGGAAAAAGTTTGAGATTATAAATGTGAGAAATCACTGGATCCCAGCAAGAGGCAGAATGTCTTCAATTTAACTTGACTTCAATTAAGTGAAGAACACATAGGTTTCCCAGAGGTTTGACTCCTAACTGGTAAAAAGATAGAGAATTGTCTCAGATCTAGTGTCAGGTAACTCAATACACCATAAGTCCTGAATATTATTATTGGTGTCTAAAATGACACCTTGTCACTCGTGTTTTAAGTAACAGTTAAAATAAAATACCAAAGTAATTTGTAATTTCCTAGCAATTTTCTTGTCATTGTGTTGTTAGCTTAGCAAGAACAGACTCACCTAGAGTGCCTTTTTTGCCTCCGCCCCCCCCTTTTTTTCCTTCCACTTTGTTCAGCCCTGCTGCTAAACAAGAACTGATCATCAGATCCATCCCCCTGGCATCTCTGGGCATTCTTGAAAAGTACATAAATCTCTGTCACATGCATGTGCCTACATGGAGTATACTGATCCTCTGATGGTATCTGATGGTATCTTGGTTGTGAGGTTTTTAAAGTAAAATTGATTTTTGGAAATGTCCTTTGTCCTTTTCCCTTGCCCCTTAAGAGCTATGAAAATCTTTAGGCAATGGGTGGTTTGGGTGGAACAGGGAACTCATTGCATTTCCCCACCATTTGCCTGTTGATTATATTTCAGATGCTGAATTCATTGTTGTTAATTTCAATCTCTTTCCCTTATTACTATTTGGGCCATAGCCTTTGTGACCAAAGTACGGGTAAGTGAGAAAGAGCCCAGCTGACTGAGATTTTTATTAGCAGATAAAAATATCTTATCAATGGTATGAATGAAGGCTGGAGTGGGACATCTCAATTATTTTGGGGACAGGAAAGAATCAATGTTTTGAAAAGAAACTAACAGGCATTGGTAAAAAATGTTTTTGCAAAAGAGATCTGTAAAGAAGTAGGAAATATTCTTCAAATTCAAAGCAGAAAAATTATTGTAAAAATAATTCTTTGGGTACTTTGACCTAATATTCAAATGCATATTATAGCACTGGATGAAAGAGAAAAGAACTACATGAGAAGTGACACATTACTGCCTATTACATACTGTATCTTAATTAGTTTAAGCTTCCTGCTCTTTCAGGAGTTTAATGTGAGCTATTATAGCACAGACAATAAGAACATTCCTCATATCTTTTGCTCATGTTTCCCCATCTTGTTCTAAGCATTAGTCAAATGAGCTTATAATTTAGTATTGAGCTATAGAACCAGTGAGAAAAATTTGCTTCAGGGCCACCATTTTGTGGTTTTGGTTTTCTTTTTTTTTCCATAGTCATATTTTTAATACTTCAGTTATTGCTTAGTTGTATAATGTCAGAGATGGATACTGTAATCCCTGTGTAAACTTCTGACAATGCCCATTGTAGTATCTGCTGTTTTTTAATAATAATAATAATAAAAAATCTTCTGTAGCCCACAACATGGTTGCTTTTTACCCAAGTGCAGTTCAGAAGTTCTGTGCCTGTCACTGCTACAATGAGTGGTTTCCCAACAGGACACTGCTTTGTGATAACGTGTACAGACCTAGAACGCTACATTCAAGAAGTGTTTGATGACAGAGAGCAGTATGTGTGGAAGAGCAGATCTGGATATTACACTGTTTTGGCTCTATCTGTTTAGGCACAGATAGAGCTTGTTGTCAGAAGTGAGTTACCATCGGAGGTATGTAAAACTGGCAACCAAGTATGTTACAAAACAAACATGAGCTGCAAGCAAAAAAGCGACATCATACCAGCTCTCTACCAGAAGCCTTGACATAAAGAAAGAAGTGTTAGCAACTGGGTTGCCTTCTGATCACAACAGGAGAATAAGAATACTCCAAAAGTATAATATCTGGATGAAGTATAATATTTTGTAAAACAAAATAATTGAAATAATCTAAGCCAATGGTACACAGTGCCAAAATCTGAGTGTGTTGCAGCTCACCTGAAGATGCTAGAATACTATGATTTTTCTTCCAGTCCAACAAGAACAAACTAGCTTATTCAAAAGTAATCTTGTCTTAAACAAGTCATGTTTCTTTATGTCCTTAATTGTAGGTGTCAGGATATTACACTTTACAAGAAGAAACCTAAACAAGTTTATCATAGGTTATAAAGTAATATAAAATTTGCATATTGAAGCCTATTTGAACAATACAAAGAATGGTGAGACGTATGCAGAACTAACAAAAAGCAGGAAAAGGATACTGTGTTTTAGAAGGCATAAGGACTTTACCAGCCACAAAAAAGCTTCACAAACATTATGCCAAACATCATAAAACAGTTTGCAAAGCCCAAAGTGAGTACCTCATGCAAAATTAAACAGCATCACCGCTAAATTGAATGGAAGAGCTTGATTTCAGAAAACAAAAACCCAACAAGCAAACTTTTGATGTTTGTGATACTTAGCCAGGACAAGTGGCCAATACAATAGACACACAAATGAAAATTGAAATGCACCAAAGAAGTTGTCTGCCTGTTGCTAGGTGCAACACTGGTGCTCTACAGGCTGATTTGAATTCTAATGGCACAATCATCACTTAAAAGGAAGGAAGGAAGGAAGGAAGGAAGGAAGGAAGAAAGAAGAGCTCACTAAACCAAACAGGAATGTAAGGTATTGCCTTTTCAACCAGAAGGATGAAAAACTGAAAACAAGATAGTGTCTTTTGAGATACAGGCTGCATTTCTGTAGCCTCAGGCTATTACTGAAAATTACTAAACAAAGTTCTTTCAGATGTCTGCCACTAAAAATTGCTGTTTGACATAGCAAAAATAGAACTATCTTCAGAATTCAACTGAGTAACAAAGCGAGTAGAATGATGGCCACATCCCAGTCAGTTTTCAGCTAATTTGGTTAAGTCATAGTATATGAGATCACAAAGCTTGAAACAGATCAAATCCCTTGCCTTGTTTCTTGTGCAGACAGTTAGGCAGGTAACCCATACTAACTATAGT
>VZRU01016217.1:0-12182 GCA_013398155.1 Pedionomus torquatus
ACGGGAGTGGCGTCGTGCGGTGGTGGGAGCCGTTGGCTTCCTTCGGCTGGGGCAGGGCCGGGAAGGGGCAGCAGCTTTAACGCTTACTGCAGCTGCGGGACCTCGGGGTGGGACGGATGTGTTTCTTTGGAGACATTAATTCCTATACTTCTTATGCTACAGGCTACAGTATGTGATCCGTTTGAGCAACTTGTATGGGGAGTAGTTACAGCTTATTTTGCAGACTGCCCAGAAGCACAAGGTCTCACTTGGAAAGGGTAAAATGTGAAGCCAGGAGTCTCAGGTGTGTTACTGCACCTGCTCTTGACTAAGGACACTACTTCTCCTAGCACTTTAAATGACAGCTCAAAACCCAGGGTGGTTCTGATTGGTGTATTAAACAAACTCTAAGATTAAAACGTTTGTTTGAGTGATCACTAAAAGGACTTACAGTGGTCACAGTGGGCTGTTCAAGAGAGATACACTTAAGAGAACATGTCTCTGGTGCTGTGGGCCTTGATGTTGTGAGGAATAACAGTTTTAATAAAGACTGATCAGAGTTGTCGGTTGACCCAGTTGTTTTTGGCTGTACAAAAGTTTGTGATAACTTGAGTCGGGTTTCTTTTTTTTTTTTTCCCATGTAAGTAGGTGTCATGGAGAAGAGTGTGGCTCATCCTTGTGACCACTCACCTAAGTGGTCAAACTGTCATTATTACCTGTAACTAATAATAAAGCACGTAAACACAATTGAGTTTTCCTACTGAAGGTAAATATTACAAAGAAACTTCCAAATTTAGGAGTTGAGGGGTTGGGGAAAAAGGCTAGGAAGGAAAGTACTGATTAATAAAACAGTGAATATCTGAATTATTTTGGACATTGTTTTAACGGTGTTAAATACATTTAAATTATTTTGCAAAAGTCTCTGCTAGTTTCTGTGGTTCAGATCAGTGATTTGTGATGTGGAAGTTAACTTTGCATCTATGTACTATTTCTGGAAGTTTTCTAGTATTATGAAAACAGTAGTTTAAAGAAAGTGTCACTTGGAGCATTTTAGTTCTATTTAAAACTGCTGCAAGTTGAATAAACATGCTTTCATGTACAAATGTCTATGCAATAGCCTTCAAATAAGTGGTGAAATTGCTGTTTTGAGGCTAGGGTTTTTTGTTGTGGAGTATTGTTTGTGTCTAATCATGAATTACGATCCTTTTGTACTCAGTGGGCACAAGCAGTTGTTTGTTCAGCGTTAACAGTGTGCTCATCAATAAATGGTGGCTAAATAAATATAATCCCTGACACATATAAATGGTGTTTGTTTAGTCTTGGTGATCACTGTGCAGCACTTGCTTGAATGAAGAAACCTGGAGGTGTTGCACTCTTATGTCCATATGACTAATCAAGGAAAATTCCTGGTTGAAGACACTTTTCCAGTATTTAAAACAGTTTCAAGACCCGCTATAAAAGCCTAGCACTTACAGCAGTGGTATTTCTCTTTGGAAGGGAGCCACTACCTAAAGTGAGTAGTGGTAACAAATGGGAAAAAAGATGTACAGGGTGAAAATCCCAGGACTAAATGGTTATTTGCCTTTATGGTCAGTTAAGTTTTTAACTGTGGGTACTAACATTTTGTATTGAGGTTTTGGATTTTCTTTGGGATGATGGTAAACTTTAAAATATGGAGATGACAGCACACCAGTGTTCTCTTTGCAAAGAAAAAAAAAATCTCTAATAAGTGGTAAAATAGTATGAAATAGGTCTTGGGGGAAAAAAAAGTGTTAATTCGATGAGTTTGCAAGTTGACAAAGTGAGATAGTTTTGGCTATGAGGGTGCAGATTGAAGTTTATATCTTCTGTAAGGATATGATGTACGGCTGAAAAATCAAATGTGAAGTGGCTATGTCAGAGGAATATTTGAATATATTTGATGGGATGGAAGGAAGGTGGTGAGTCTGGATAGCATGTGTGGGGTTATTGGTTGTTTATAATTTTTTAGGTTCTAAAGAAATCTTTACTTTTAAGAATCAAGTAAGTTATTCATATGTACTTTTGTGACAAGATAGAAAGCTTAGCTGCACCAACACAACTAAGGGTGAAGGTAAGGTCTCTTCTGGTGGTAGGTATCACAAACATAAACTGGAAGGTTTCCAAGTGGTGATCTGTAAGGTCTCTGGGAACGATTCACGGCTTCATTTTATTTCCCAAATTCCTTTGCTGTTTCGAGGTCCCTGGCAACCTGGGCAGTTCTATGATTCGGCAATTACCTGCTTGTAATGTAATGTAACAACTGTCTTGTATAGATGCTGACTTTTTTTTTCCCTCTTTCTTCCTTGGTATTTAAAATCTAGCTGTAAATTGATCCCAGTAATCTCATTTGGGAGATACAGTTGCAGTGTAAAAGACAAAGCAAGGTACACTTGTTATCTCAGTTTCCCTTTACTTCAGTATGGCAGACTACTATTACAAGTTTTATTCCTTTCAGATTAATTCACTTGTGATGAACTTCAGTGGTCTAGAAGACTTTGAGTGTAGATATGTTTGAGTTGTGAATCATGACAGGGAATGGGGCAGAAGAGAAGCTGAAGAAGGCTCCATCTGTCTGTCTACCACATACTCCTGTGGGAAGTCCTGTACCAAGAGTAGCTGAATGGGTATTTCTCTACCTTTGAGCCTGCAATGTTGTTCCTCTAGCTTGAACCTAAACTGTCATCAGTTTAATTTCACTTTAACTAAGCTGAGGGCTGCTGTTGTGCTCTCAGCAACATAGTGGCTTTAAAAACCACTTGTGAAACTTGATAAAGGTTGGAAAAAAGCTTATGCCACTAGCACAGCAAACACCTTTTTCTGTGTTGTAGGTCACTATCCAATTCAAAGATGTAGTAAAAATTCTCCAGTCTGTCAAATTAAATTGAATTTGTCATACTTCAGGCTATTTGCCAGCAGCACACGGGGACTGAAAATACTTTTTTTTTGTGCCTAAATGAAAGGGGATGGAGTGGTTTTGGTCTCTGTGGGTACTGCATCCTGCTTTATTAGGTAGACTGATGCAACAGGTCTCTATAACTTACAGTTACATGGGAATATGCACACACTGAAACTCCTCTGTGTCAAAGGCCTACAGAGTTTACAGTTGATGAAATACAAATATATGGTCATGGGCTACTTTACCAGCTAAGGACTACTGCCAAAAAATGTTACTACTTGAATGAGCTTGCGGCAGGCAGATCTGCTTTCAAGTATAGCAATTTTTAATCTCTTCATGCTTCCTTGACAAGCTTTTACTGAAAGTCACGTTTTTCTGAATGTTCTCTCATTTGAGGTTGTTTTAATTAAACATAGCTGTAGAACCATTTCTTTTTATAAAAGACAAGCCATACTTCATTGCATCAAATACTCAACCTCAGCTTTTAGGTTACATAGCACTTGTCCAGAATAATTTAGGATGATGGTTATCGCTGAATTTACCAAAAAACCTCCAAAGTACCGTGATAGGTCATGTATTGTGTTCTGCTATATTGCACCTTTAGTTTTAACTATAACTTTAGGTGGCTGTGAAAGCTGTTAGAGAGTTTCTGGTGAGTTGCACTTTGTTATGGGTGTCCAAAGCCATTTGAGAACTGAGATCGTGTGGATTTAATTTAAAGTTGTTGGTCTTCATGCACTGTTCAGCATATTTGTGGTGCAAGGACTATGATGCTTTCAGAATGTTTTCCCAATGCAAATATATTTTCAAATCCAAACAGTCTTTGGAGACTTTTTTTTTTTTTTTTTTTTTTTTTAAAGTATAAGACAAAAATATATACTATTTCTTTCAGCAGTAATTAGGAAGAGAATTTCAGTTCCTGGCAGTATATCATAATTAGTTCTGTTCTTGCTTGTTGCTTGTAGCTTCCTTTGCACCATGACAAGCTCTATAATTTTTTGACAAGGTAAAAAGAGCTTACCTTCTGTAGAAATTCATGATTATTTGAGGAAGCTAAACGCTATGGTATAGGAGTAACACGGAAAGAAAACATGAAATACACTAGTTAAGGGACATGTTATGCAATTAATGAGCTAATATGAGTAATTGTTTACCAGTCTAAAGACCTGGAAAGATAAAATAAACTATTGGTGTTGCAGTGTGGTGTGTTTGTGCATGTGTATTCTTGTGCATAATGCAGTAGTGGGAGTGGATGTGATTGTTATGATGGGGTAGAGAGCTTGATTATCTGTACTAAATGGGACTGGACTTATTATAGTGTGCTTAATCATGTGCTATGTTTACATCACAGACTCGGGCTCAGGAGTTCGTGTTGACCCTGTGTTTTTACTGTTAGATGCTGTCATGATTTGCTACCAAAAGTTCAGCTGTTGTTAATATTAGGGTTCTGCTGCCTGTCTGTGTTTTAGACACAACTGTTCTTCATGCAAACTGTTCTGTATTGCATAATAAGAGATTCCAAAATTCAGTTCACTATTGGGCAGTAACATAAGTCTATTTTTAAATGTATAACATTTAAAGCCAAGGCTTTACAATACCTGTGTGTTGTGTAACCTTTTGCAATGAAATATGAGGAAAAATATTCTGTGGAAATAAAGTATTACGTAAAGATGGTTGACTGTTTTTAATCTGGAGACTTGTGCTTGAAGCGCTGTCAAGTTGTCATGTTGAGTGTTTTAAATATGATACCAGGGAATGGGAAGGATCAAGATGGACTTGTTATGTTTGATATTAAATCTAAGTGTAAAGAAGTGGGCTTTTTTTGTGATAAATGACTTTTTTCCTTTGTTTTCTGTTTTTTTTTTTTAGCTTTTTTTTTTTTTTTTTTTTTATACTTTTTTTTTTTTCTTTTTAATAGCCCTCTTACCTGCTGTGCCCCAAAGCAGTGCAGCTTAGTTACTTTTAAAGACCTGCTGGGTAAACAAGTGCATAATGCTTTTTAGCCATTGAACTGTTAGATCGTTGTGGCATCTCCATCTTGTTTTGGGTAAGGAGAAATCTTTGATGTGTTTTCAACTCCCAAACCAAATAGTATGTTTTATACTCATGAGAGTGTAATGTTGAAGCTAAGCAAAATACAAAATTTTGAACTGTTAAGGTTAATGAGGTAGAATGTGGTTAGTGTTCCAGAAAGCGTGCAGGTGTATTTCTAGGAAGACAAATGATGCAGTCATCAGATGTTTTTCTTAGCCTAGAAGCCTTGGCCATCTCGTTGCAGTAAAATACTCCATCGTAGCAACAGTTGCTATGTAGGACTACCGTTTTAGGCTATATTGTTACCATTTTAAGACGTTAAGAGCTCTGCAGTGTTCCTGCTGATTCACCTCCTACGCCTGTGAGACTTGACTGTGTAGCTTAGGACTTCCATTTTACATAGAAAAATGGGTAGTGAAGATTTTCTTGAAAGTGTGTCCATAGACTTAGAAACCACCATCAGCGTGGTCCAAGAGAAAATGAGGCTTTTATCTTTGTGGATTCCTAGTGTGGATGATCTGTTCTTATTAAGCAGAAAAAAGACAACAGCTGTGGGCATATCCTAAAACCATAAAAAAAAAAAAAAAAGAAGCTGTATAGAACAGGGTATAGCTCTGCTGGTGCTACACCAGGGTAAGAATAAAAGAAATAGGAACCTTTTAGTGTGGGGAGCCAGGTGTGCTTGGCTGCCTTATTCTGGTCCACAGCTGCCCAGGTCCTTGGGAGATAGGCTGGTCTAATAAAAGTAGCCGGTATTAGTCTCTGCAACATCCTGCAACTTCTCTGTCACTTCGATAATAGTGATTTTCTTAGAGCTGCAGTAGGAGGAGCCAAGTAGTGGGTTATTTATTTTGTTTTCCTTTATTTGTTTTGTTATTTATTTAGTTTTGGTATTTGGTAGGTCTTGTTTGTTTCTTTTTTTTTCCCTTGTCGCGCTGCCTGGAAGTTAGAGCTTAGTGTGTTTAGCGATTGCCTGTCAGGATCTTCCAGTTGATACCCTGCTAATGTGAGCCTTGAATTGAAACAAGGAGCTGTAGCCATTGCATTGCACGTCCTAGCAACAGTCACTATGTACGCTACCTTTCTAGGCTGCACTGATACTGCTGGAAGAAACATGAAACCTCTTCCAACTCCTACAATGGGCATTTTCCTGCTCAAAGAGCTTATGTTCATGGATATCCCTCCTTTCCCTTTTTTTTATTTTGATTTTTTTTTTTTTAAATATTTCTTCCCTTCTCGCCTCCCACACAGTAGTACTGAAAATTATACAAAAAAAAAGTCTGTGGCTGTTGCTCTTGGAGGTTTTGTGCTCTGCTGATGCTGAATGTTCCTCTTTCTGTACAAATTAATGTTTTATAGGCATTTAACTATACTTGACACAACCATTGACTTTTAAGATATTTCCAAGGAGAAACATCCCTACATTGTATACTTATTGTTGTTTACTGGTATTTTCCAATGTTATTGCTTAGACAAGTAAAAGGAAAAATGAAAATATGTGTAGTTTCAGGAATATAAAAACAAAAGATGCCTCACTGATGTTTGCTAGGTATCGCATCACACTGCAGGTGTAAGGCCAGTGTCTTTTTCAGTGCTTGGGATCACACAAATGAGGAACCTGGCAGTGAATGCTATTTGTAGATGTGTGACTCTTGTGATCTTTTTTTCTAAAGCGGAGCTATAACCTGCTTTGGGCTCTGACAACACTTAATGTCAAAATGACATAATTTGTAACACTTACTATCAGTGTCAGCTGTCACAGAACATATAAGCATATGAAAAAAAGAAAAGCTGTTTCCCTCTGTCCCGAAGATCTTTATATCATGTGTGTGATGAGACAAGGAGAGAAGACATGAGAACACAGAGGTGGTGGGGACGTGTGGGGAGCAGTTCTTAAAAGCTATGGTCACCACACATAGATTGACCAGTCCTTTTGTATGCATCCTGCTAGAAGGGACTTGTGAAAAGGCCTTTGCATGGATGCAGTTCAGCTTTGGATTTTGGTAGGAGTTGCTCATAAATAAGGAATAGGATGTAAGAAATTTGGAGGGGTTGGAAGAGCTAGGTGGAAATTTGTGATGTTGACTGAGTGGGGTCTGGGTTTATAGTAAAAACTTGACAGGAACTCACTTGGTATTGTTTCTTCACTAGCGGTAATATGGGTTTGAAGCACTTTTATGGCCGTGAAACATAACCATCTGGCCTGGAAAAGTATTACGAACTATACTGAGGAGTGTACTGTTTTGTTGTAGAGAAATCTCAACAAAAAATTCTCAAGTTTTTCCTCAACAGAGAAAAAGGATTTGGCAAGTAACTTTGTGTTGTCTAGATTTAAACCTGGCTGATGTGAAGTTCCACCTTTGTAAGAATCATGTGCTGAAGAGCTGAGATCTTGTCTTAAGTGATGTTGGTTTGTAATACAGCTCTCTAGTTCTAAAAGTGGTGTCTGGAATAAAAAAATGTTACCTTGCAAGCAAGCAGGCAAAGCTTGAAAAGAAGTTACTGTCTTCCTGATGGTGGTGGCTGTTTTGAGCTGTGTTAGTCAATACATGGACACTCATAATTTGGGGTGCTGCAAAACCAGTTGCGTTACTTTAGAAAAAAATGAATTTTCGGAGGTGGTTAGGTCAAGTCAGTGGATTACTGCAATCCATCTGTAAGAACAATGCCTGTGCAGGATGTTTGTGCCCTTACAATGGCAGTGCATGAAGATAATCATTGCAACGTGGTTTTGAATGACCATAAGGAGACCAAGGTGGCAGTTCAGAGACCACAAAATTTGGAACTTTAGTGTTGAAGAGGAAGATAGTAAATGCTTGGATATCTGTCTGGCTTTCCCCTGTGGGTGAGACAGGGACTGGAATTGAAGGAGATTGTGATATGCAGATGTTTGAGCAGAGAAATGTAAAACAACTGTTTGTTTCCAATGGTGTTAGCCCATGTAAATTAGTTTAAATATAGAGGATTAGTTAAAATATAAAAGTGTCTGTAGGGAGTAAAAGAGAGAACCTGATCAAAGGGAATTGTTTGTACCTACTGTTTCAGAAAAAGAGTTGCCATACTTGACTTCTTTTGCATCATAATTCACACTTAGCAGCCTTACTTTCATAGTAATTTATGATTGAAGTTTTTGTTTTGAAATCTCTTAATTTAGTGATGTTGCAAGAACTGAATTTTCTCCTTTTAATATTTTTATTTCCTTTTATACTTCTACTGGTTGTTAACAGTTGTATTTTGATTTTATGAACCAGGTAAATAGATTTGTCGCTTATTGTGGTGAATATTCACTAAAGGATACTGGGCTGAGTTTAACAAGATGAAGACAGATTTGGTTTTGAAGTGTCACTGAAAAAAAAACCAAACCAACAAACAACAACCAGCAAACAAAAAAATGGTTGATCCTTTGCATTGTAGTTGGTCCAAGAGTTGAGTGCAAGGAGTCAGGAGAATGACTGGATATATGGCATCTCAGTGTTCACCAGTTCAGGCTGTCAGGCTGCAAGGACTGGATTGCTCACCTGCTTGTATTTTGAAGACCAGTTTTCCCATGTGTTGAGCATAGTTTATTCTCCCACTTGGCTCTTAAAGGAGTTATTAAAATCTGTTGTAAGACACTAATTCCAGGTGTGCGCTCTCTGTTGGGCTGTAGCCGCAGGATGGGAGAGTGAGTGCTGAGGTACGCGCTTCCAATTTAGTGATGACAAGACATCTGGATGTCTGAACAGGGCAGATGAGCTTTGCATTTCTTTTGCAGATAATTGAAGATTTTAGATTTTTAAGTAGTTTACAAACTAAGCTATGCAGAAGTGATTTGTGATTTGGTAGGCTAAAGTGTGGGTACTTCTTGAGAGAAATACGTGGAGCACCAGTTTTATCTTGAAAGGCGCATGTGTACTTCAGTACCCAGTGGAACGTGTTTCAGTGACTTCCAGTGCTTTTAATGCCCCAGTTGAGGTAACTGGCAGAGGGAACCCGACTTCTCTCTTTTGTGTTGGGTTGTTGGTATCATCCTGCTTTGTGCTGACCCAAGGTTTACTCCTATTTTGAAAGTGCCTTTGCAGACTCAGTGTGGGTAGATGAGCTTGTGGCCCGTAATGCAAGGAGATGTGTGGCAGATGTGGTTCCGTTCATCTCCATTGCATCTCATTTTCAGGCATTTCTGAGGAGCTCCTGTCTCTGGGATGACTTTTGGTTGCAATATTTTCCAATAATGTATCTCATACTTGACCTGTTTGCTTTGGGTCATCCTCACCTCAATAGTGAGTAGGGGGGAAGCTATACAGTACATCATGTTTTTCTATTATTGAAGCATGTTGATATTTATCCGTTTTCCTCATGTTAAAACGGGGAGTAGAAAAAAGTAGTTTTGCATAATCTAAAAAACAACATCTTGCATAATCCTGCCTAAGTGGTTGCTTCAAAAACCTTTAATTTCAGTAAGAATTATTTAATACGGTCACCTTCTTTACAGATGATGACTTTGATCAGTTTGATAAGCCTGGTGCAGAAAGATCTTGGAGAAGAAGAGCTGGAGATGATGACTGGGACAGGTAGGTAGAATGTTTTAATCTTTGTTTTCTCTATGCTGATTGACATTGCTGTGTTTTCCCATTCTGGCACTTTGCGCTACTGTAAGTGCTAGATTACAAATTTAGATACCAATGAAGATGTTGGCTGTTCTGTGTGTGTTAGCTGATGCTAGATTGTGCCAAACATATACTTGCCTTAAGGAATATAGAAAGCAGTATGAAGAGATACCATTTCAAATTGGTTAAATACAAAGTATTTGTGGTATATAATTAATATCCTTGATTTCCTTTTAAGTATTTAGTAGATCTCAATGGTTTAAATAAATTTTTAGTACTTGAATTAGCCAAATTTAACCTTTTGGGTTTTTTTAACTAAATGTTTAAATTCTTATCCTCAAAGTCCTACTTGACTTTTACATTTAGGGAGAGTAATGGAGCTTAGGTATGTGTTTTTCTTGAAAAATATGACTTGTAAAGCTTTAGAAGTATGTATGAACTTGGTTATTTTGGGGGAGAATAAGAGCATGTTCCTTTTTGTGAAAGCAGTTCAGCTGAGAAAGACTTGAATCAAGCTGCTGGCTAGACTTGTCTGTCCTTCCTGGGAGAAAACTCATAATTTTTTTGTGGAGTTGTTTTGTTTTTGTTAATATTGCTTTTAATAACAGAGAGACTTGTTTGGACTTGGCTTTCACTGTAAAAGGGGGAAAAAAAACATTCCAAACAGATTGTAGTTAACAAATTTTACACTAAGTAGTTACCCACTGAGCTGAGCCCTTGGAGTGAATCAGCCGCTCTACTTTATCGTCATTCCAGAGGGATTAATTTCCTCTTCCGTGCTTTTCTGCTAGGTTAAGTGGGTAGTTTTCATTGCTCTAGGAGGTAAGAGTGAATAAGGAATTTGGACAATAATTCAGTATACAGGGACTTCTGCTGTGTGCTGGTGAGGGTTGTCTGCTCTCTGTCATGCCAGCACAGCTGTTTGTGGGTTGGATGGTGAACTGCATCAAGGAACTGAGCTGGTTTGAGAGTGTAATTAAAATAATGTTGAGGCTGGGTCACTGTACCATGCTGCCTCCCAGCCCCCAGCTCTAGGTATTCAGAAATACTGAAGCCAATATTGCATACAAAATACTTTGTATTAGGATATTTTCTGAACTTTTTGCTTTCTCAGACTTCATGGTGCAAGTGGGCTTTTAGGTGCTGGTTGGTGACATTTGGTTTTAGCTGTTCTGCTCTTAACACTGTAGAAAATTTGGAAGAGTCAAACAGCTGTTGTATGGGAAGTTATAAACTCCCTGTGACAAAATTATTTTTATGACTTGAGAAAGTTTATAGAGTATTTTCACTAAGCTTAGACTTTAAGGCACACAAGAGTTTATTAGCTGCATATAATTTAAGATAGGTGATAAAAAAATCACATTTTTAGTGAAATTGTAAGGGAAGTGATTTCAGGTGCAGCACTGGATATTCTAGAGTTTCATCTTGCTGATCACTTAGGACTTTTTTTTTTTTTTTACAGATCTACCAGAATATTATTTAATTTGCGTGCTTTGGAATATGTATTATTACTGCTTTATTATAATTGTTTCTTAGATTGCCAAGCTATCTTTAGAAGTGTTAAGTTCTATGGTTGTCTGGGCAATTTCAAATACTATACGTGGATACGTTGTGTAATGTAATTGCTTGTTTTTTTAACTACTGGCATAATTCAGTATAGGACAGTTTCTTGAAGAGGCAAAAAGGCTCAATGGCCACAGTGGCATTGTTTTAGTTGATTTTTTTTTTTAACTTAATCCTTCATGTATTGTTTTTCAGTCTAAATCACTTTATTGCAGGGGAGGGTGAAGGGCTTGTACTTTTAGTCATACATCTTGATCAACCATCAATTCTTAATGTGTTTCTACTTAACTGTGTCCCATCCCCCAGTCATATAAATAATTTTGCATTTCCAAACTCTCTCCTTTCTCAAGCACTGGAGGGTGATAACTGAGAGTTGGAAAGCCCCTGTTATTTGGGGAATACAAATGTAACATTGTTCTTGGAGAATTTTTCCCATTACATTTTTTTACAAATTCTTTTTCTGAAACACTTGTCCTTGCTACTGCTCATGTTTAATGAGGTATGCTCATGAAATAGGAGGCCAGAAACGACCAGTCTGACATCTATCACGGGTGGTTAATTTATACATTTCTCTATAAGGAGCCCAAACCTTGGGTTTGGGAAAAACATGCAGTTCTGGTGCTATCCTCTGAGATGACGGGGCTGATTTAGTAGTTGACTTCTGCTGAAATTTGCTTCTTCTGACCCTTCTCTGAGATTATTCATTTCTCTACACTGGCAGAGAACTTTCAACATTTTGTTGTCTTTCCTTTTTATTATTTTTTTGTCTTCCTCCATTTGTTGAGCTAAATTTCTTCACTGAGGGGAATGTGAAGTATTGGAAGTTGAGGAAAATGGTCTGTCTTTCTGAGAGCAGTGAACTCTAGGTTACTTTAATTTCCTAGAATTGTGGTTTTGGAAAGACCTTTGTGTCTTGATAGTGAGGGTGAGTTGCCTTTGGAGCTGCTTTTATTCCAGTTTATTTTGTGTGCCTTTGGGGTATCACATTGTAACTATTTGTTTTTGTCTGTTTCTCAACCAACCTAAAATATTATTGTATTTTTTTTTCCTAGTGTGTGTGTGGTTTGTGGTTTTTTTTTTTTTTTTTTTCGAGGAGTTTTTTT
>VZRU01016217.1:12207-85569 GCA_013398155.1 Pedionomus torquatus
CTTTTTTGGGGGGCTAGGTGGGTATTTTTGTTTTTTCTTAGTAGTTAGATCTCATAATTCTGTTTTCTCTTTCTGGGAGAATCTTAAGATTTGGCTATTTTCAAAGAAGCTTGAGATAAGCCTGCACAATAAAGCTATCTTGACCTATTGCTGTTACTGTGTTTATTCAATAAGTTACCAATGGTGATTTTCTTCTTTTAATTTATCAATGAAAGTATTGGATGATACTAAATATTTTACTAGGTTTGGAGAGAAATTCTGTGAAACATTTGTTTCTGTTATGGGCTTTGTTTATGTGTCAGTGTGAATTTTTTTTTACTATCAAGTAATAAGCCAAAGCTTTTAAAAATCTAGGAAAACACA
The DNA here is from genome assembly GCA_013398155.1 of Pedionomus torquatus. Classification (NCBI taxonomy): domain Eukaryota; kingdom Metazoa; phylum Chordata; class Aves; order Charadriiformes; family Pedionomidae; genus Pedionomus; species Pedionomus torquatus. The sequence goes on from VZRU01016217.1 coordinate 12,571, forward strand.
TGGAATTATTTCCATAGACCAAATGTTTAATCTTTTTAAAAAAATACAAGCAAAGGAGGTTTTTTAATAATGTGTTGAATAGCCCTATGTTAGCAAAAGATTAAATTATTCTCCTGCATTCATTTTGGTCTGATTTTTTTACATCTTGCACTTGCTTTTTGTCTTTGAATGCTGCTATAAAACACGCTCTTGCTGATTTTTGGAATTCTCTAGTGCAGTTTTATTAAAAGCTGTCAGTGGTGGACCATAGTGCTGGGAAACATTTTCAAACTTTTTGGTACATTTATCAGATTACTGGCAGCTGAAGAGATTAGTGACTTTTTCCTACTTCAGTTTTGGGTCTAAATTTTCCTGAAACCATTTCTGTTAATGTAGAGTGTTTTGTCTGAGGAAAAGTGCTGAAGTTATAGTTAATTTGCTCTGGGATGTATGATATATCTCATGTCCCAGTTTGTGGTCACTGCAATATTAAACATAAACCAATTTCTATTTGCTAATGTTCAGTCATTCCTGGAACTGTCTGAGATCAGTAACTATGGGCAAATACTGTGTACTGATGATAATGTCCTATTTAGTGCTGATTTGGGATATCATCTGTTCTCTTCTAGCCTACAAGATTTTAATTCTTCCCCCTATCCCCCTGTCCCTATTATCTCTATATAACCAATTCTTTCAGAGTTGTATGTATCTGCAAAAACAACTTTCAGCACTGATTTGGGTTTGGTTTCTGTTTTCAAGTATTTCCTATGTACGTCCTAAGGATCTCTTGTACACATTCCCATTCTGTTCATAAAGCCCATTCTCACTTCGGGGTATTTAATTTTTATGTAGTATCTAGTGCGTCTTTTGTGGATTTTTTTTTTTTAAGTATACAGGTAGAAGTAGGCTCACATTCTTGAATTACAGCTTGTATTTCAAATCACTACCTTATCATTTTAGTATTAGGACATGCATTTTCTAATACAGGCATTTATCAGTAATAAGTGTTTATTATAGAAGGGGGAATCTGTTTATTCCTGTCAAGAGACAATTCTTTCACTGAAGGAAGAATGAGATTAAGTAGCTGTCCCAAAGCTGAACTAATCCAAACTGCAATTCTTTGTTGTATCCTATTTATGGGACAGATGCTGTGTAATGACAGAAGTTTTTTAAATCAGGTATTTCTCTGCTGCCTGATTATTTTGTTTTGTTTTGTTTTTGTTTTTGTTTGCCAGACTTACAAAGCTAGGGAAACGTGCATTTGATTTTTGTTGTCCTACAAATGTCTGTTTGACCTTACCCTCAACTTGAGGAGGGAATAAAGCATTTATGAAAGATGTGTGTTGAATTGGTTCCCATGCCAGCTGGCCTGCCAATGCCTTCTTGCTGAGGTGCAGCATGGGCCACATGGTGGCCTGTAGACTGAGATGTCTCATTTCTTCTCTTGAGAAGTGGGAAACAGCAGTTTGGACAATATGCCCAAACAGCCTTGATGTAAAGGATCTAAAGTGGGAACCACATTTTAAATGCCTACACTTTGTCTAGATCTGTATACTGTGGTTTAGTTGGAGGGACAGGGAAAGGAAAGCACACGGATATGAAACAACTGTCTTCTTCAATACATATAGTCTATTGTTGCATTTAATATATATATATTATATCCTCTTTCAGCTTGCTGAATAGGAAAGCTTTGAGCATCCTCAGCAGTCCTCCTCAAGTTAATTTTTTTTAAGGCATATACCCTGTAGGTATTTGTTTCTGCTTTCTAACAGTCAGCTTCTTAAATTTGTTAATGTTTTCCAGTGAACTTGATGATGACTTGCTTGGAGAGGATTTGCTAACTGGCAAAAAGGTAAGAGATATGCATTGAAGTGAATTACTACAGATATTAAAATGTGAATGTTGTTCAACTTACCCACTTTGGTTGTTTGGTATGACCTTCTACCTTCCCGAAGCCTGACAGCTACAGGTACCTGAGCTTTGTCCTGTTGCACTCAGCGGTTTTCTTTTGTGTGGTACCTCCAAGTGTGGCTTTTTAAAATAAAACTTTCAGAAAAATTATTTCTGAGACAGTATTTCTTCTCATAACACACAGTTCAAAAAGGAGATGTTTCTCAAAATCAGTTTCTCTGTAGCTTATATTCACTTAACAATTAAAAACAAAACCACCCACCCCCCACCCACCTCTGGTTATGCCTCCTGAGTGCTGATTAGCATTCTTGAGAATTCATTTCAGCTGCCAGTTTCCTGGCTATTAAAAGTTACTCATTAAAATACCAGCAGTATTTACCAGAGAGTAAATCAACAAGCAGTCAGTGGTGTCTGTTAAAGACCCACTCACTCCTACAGTCCACTTCTTTGTCTTATGAGTAGGCGGATGATTTCCTTTTCTACAGTGAGGAAAGGACACGGGAGCAGCACTGGAGAACAGAAATGAGTCCCCCCGTCTGCTGTAGACTCCTTGCTCTGATACCTATTTCCAAAATTGAACTCTGTGAAAAGTACTAACTGTATCTTCATATTTGCTGGATATCTTCAGGAGAAAGCAGGGCTTCTGTTTGGGAAATCAAAAATAACTAGTCATCTCTTTATCTACTAAATGAGTTAATTCAGAAAATAACTTTTAAGTTTCAGTTGGGGATGAATAGGTTTGTTAGGAAACCAGGACAAACCAGGAAAAAGTTGAATTATAATCAATGTAGCTTTTTATAATCACACACAAAATGTGGGAAGTTAGCATCTTTAAATTATTCTATAATCCCTGTTAAAAATGGGAAGTTCCTTTGTCTCATGTAGTGATTTATAAAATAAAATAAGGTTTCAGGAGGATAGGGATTACAGATGTGTGGTAGGCCATTATCAAAAACATAAGCAGTTAATGTTGCATACATCTTTGTAGTTGAAACATGAGTTGATAAAGCTACTCATCTCAAAAAAAAAAAATAATCCTTATGAGTACTAACCAGTACTAAATTTCTCCAGTATATTATGTCATCTTGTGCTTTTTCTATTCTTGCTTTCAGTTTTCCATGTTACAGCGCTCTGAGCAGTATCTGTGGGTATGGGCTCATATGGAAGAGTAAAAATAGATTCCTCAGGATTTTTTCCCTGAGCAATTTAGACTCAACTTGCTTCTCCTTAATCTCATCCCAGTACTTCTAGATAAATCTATCCTTATATAACCTTTCTGCCCCTATTACTTTAGAGGATGGAAGTGATGTTGCTGAGCAAAACTGCAGTTATCTTTGTCGTACTGGGTGATTATTTAAAAAAAGAGACAACTAAAGGTATGATAGACAAATCAGGAGGAGTTCAGAAAAGGCACACTATTTTGTTCTAATATTTTTTGTCACTTACAAACTAATTATGACTCTTCATATTTTTTCATATCATCATACCCTTTCCCCCAGTCTCTTAAGTATCTCTGTCTAGAATCTGCAGTAACTTAGTGTTTTTTCGTGACGTGCCGGATGCGTCATGGTCACAAGGCAGTTAAATAAGAGGGCTAAAGCCCGTTCTTTCTTACTGGTACTTCTGAAGTGGGTTGTCATATTTGACTATATTTAGGAATGTATCAGTGAAAAGTGTTGATGACTAGGCAAATACAAGTTTTGTAAATTTTCATAAGACCATTAATAAAACATGTATTTTAAGATTTGTTGTCTTGTGTAGCATAATTTTCTTTCTCGTTTAATTAGGTAATTTCATTGAAGATACGGTCTTTCTTAATTAAGAATACTTAGTGTTCAGAAGTTTCAGTAGTTTCAGTACTTAGTTAAAAGTTTATACCTTTTTTTTATGTTCATGATTGACTTTTTCTGAAACCTAGAATCAGTCAGACTTGTCAGATGAAGAGCTGAATGATGATCTTCTGCAAAGTGACAATGAAGAGGAACAAGAATTTCGGTATCTCTTTACTAAATCTTGTGTTTTGGATAACTCAAAGCTATTAATGTCTACTACTACTGATAACTAATAACTACTAAACTGAAGTTACTGGTGCATACTTAAAATAGTTTTGCTTTTTAGCTAGCCAGCTACATTAATGGTATGTATATATAATGCATTCAGTAGCATTGTCACAATTTTAGTAAAACTATTTTTTTATTATTTGAATCTAATAAGTTTAACTTAAATCTATTTTAAAAAGAGAAGAAACTGTGTCTTTTCCTGTGCATATAAAATTATTTATAAATACCTACAGAGCTCTTGTTCTGTGCCTCCTTGGTATTGTTGTAGGCTTTTTTGTCCTGTGAAGTCCTTTTTTTGCCTATCTTTCTTTTAAAAATAGATCTTACCTCCAGAGATTGTGAGGAGGGGAGCTTTGTAGTTTGTAATGCTTGATTCATGGTGTAATTATTTGTGAACAATTACACAGCAGAAAATTTAGTACAGACTTTATATGCTTGAACAGGTACTTCTCTGGGAGTTTACTGAGGATTCTATCCTGTGAGTACTCTGTGGTGATACAGCTCCACAACTAAATTACAGGTGTTACAAGCCCAAATAAGTGTCCTGACACTTTTACTTTTCAAGCTGGACTGCAGGGGGAAAGAAGATGCTGGTGATGCAGAAATGATGCATCACCACTGCTGCTTTTAGTGGCCTGTGTGTTTTGCCAGCTTTTCCTTTACTTGCTGCATGCTCTGCAGGCATATTGTCTGGTGGAGTATGGATAGATATACATACTTATATGTATGTACAAAATATACGTGTATAAATATATATCTGTATCCTTGTCTGGAATTAAGATGAGGAATCCTGTCCCTGTGTTGGATTGATGAGGGTGTGGTGAGGTATCTCAGACCCTTGCCCTGTAGGAATAAGGGTTGGAATGCTCCCTTCAAAATGGGTAGTCCCATTTGCAGTCCTTGCTTGTTTCTGCCCTGGATTTCTTCCTTGTGAGCCCTGGGCAGCAAGGATGGCTGTGTGACTGCATGAGTGATGAGAAAGTATCTGAAGTGTGACAAAAGTGCTCAGTGGAAGCAGGTTTCTGTAGACAAATCTTGTGTTTTTAGCAGTTTTATTGCTGGGTAGCGAGAGCCTTGATCTACTCTTTTCCCCTCTTCTATTTCCAAACTCATTTTTATGCCTCTATAGTTGGGAGAATAATGGTAATCCTGTATAATGTCTTGGGTTTTGTGTTGAATCTTGCCTGTCTGATAGATGCAAATGGCTCAAAGCTGCCTGGATCTTGTTCCCCAAAACTTATGAAAATAGTGAATATTAAGAATGTAACTTAACCTCCAGCCTTTGTTTTCCTTATACCCTGAGCTCTCAAATCAATGACACCCCCCATGTTTTTATGACTAGTCTGCCAGTGGTTAGTCACTCTTTTGTGTCTATGGCATGAACTGGTATAAACAGTGCATTACGAATTTTACTTCTTTCCAGATTGTCTTTCCAGTTTTTATATTGATTGCTTTTTTTCAGCATCTCTGTATTTTTGCTAATTTAGAATGTTTCAGCAACTTAAATGGCAGTTCTTGAGCATATATATTACATTATTTTGAGTAGAACGTTAAATCTGTCATAAAAGCGTAAGTTTTAATTCAAGATATTCAAGAAGGAACAATGTTAATGCATTTAATATAAATAATTTACTGGCTTATTTTGAAAGATGGGAAAACAGATGCGGTTATAGTAATTTTGTGTATTTTTTGTTAGTCTTGGAATTAAAATTGAATCCAGTCTGCTTTAGTTACCAAGCAGGACTTACGCCAGTTTGACCTGCTAAACCATCTGGTTGGTTTGATTCCCCTGGTCAAATAGCCTGCAGCTGGTGATAAGCCGCAGTACAGTATGTGTTATGAGAATATGGCATGGAGTCAAACAGTGTGTAAGGTATAATTTTGTGCACCAACTTAGAGCATTTGTATTTGCTGGCTTGGCTTTGCTAAATCTTTGTGAGTAGTTGACTGTTACGCTTCAACCTCTGTTTTTTATTCCTCCCCCATCCCTGTACCATAGTTCTCAAGGTGTCACAGTTAGCCTCAATGCTACATCTAGCATGCTTCATACATCATACGAACTCTCTGAGACCATCAACAATCGATCAATAGAACATGAGTCTGAATATGACCAAGGGGAAGATGAAATTGGTTATGACAAATCTGAAGCACCTGAAGTATATGCTTCAGAGTATGCAGAGGAAGGACATTATGAAGGCAATGATCCTGAACTGACAGAAGACCAAATAGAGTATGGGGAAGAGCCTGGAGAAGAAGATGAAGTGCTAGACCTTGAAATCAATGAACCTCTAGATGAATTTCCAGTGAGTTTCTTTCTATTGTATCTTCAAAGATAACATTGCTTCATGTGCATAGGGTTTTAGACTGATTTGAAATCTGTTTACCTCCCTGGGGAGGAGGGGAAATTAGACCTATTATCACTGTCTGCCAGTTTCTTTATCTAGGCTGTGACAAAGTTTGTGTTGACAGCTTGTTTGTCGGTAGGTAATGCTCCTTTGTCATGCTGGAAGGCGGTTGAGAATCATGACCTTGAGGATTGTATCCTTAAGGAAGAAAACAGCTTTGTGTGGTGGAGATACACTGCCAATTGTTAGAAGTACTTAATGCAAAAGCTTTTATCCAGGCTTTAGACAAGATCTGATAAAGTCCTTCGAAGGTGAAAAGATTATTGACCTGCTAAAGACATCTTTAAGGTGCTAATATCCCAAAGTGATTGATGTCCTGCTCGTTCATCCTTTTTGTAACTGAGAACTGTCTAAACCTGAATAAAGAGATTGGAGGTTAGTTCAGAAAATGTCACCTGCATAATTCAATATAATTTAAGCAGTGTACTAGAGAACATGCACTGGCTTTAATTGTTAGTGAAATGATTTAATCGTAATTAAAACTCTATGTGATTAGTTAAGTGTTCTAAGATACAAGCAACTTAAAAAAGGTTTTGCTTTCACTTTATCTTCAGATTTGAATCCGTTCATATGTAAGCATTGGCAGAATGCTTTAAGAATGTTCATGTTTTTTGATGGGGTAAAATCTGATGATAATGTATGTGTGTATAGATTATAGATGCATGTTTCCTTTGGTAAGAAAGTACTGCAGTGTTTCCTTCATGAATTTGTAATCAAAGGGTGTAGAAGTAACAGAAGTAGACTGGCAAAACAGAAGTAGGTTGGATCTTTATGATGGCATTGCTGGGATCTGTATGAAAACTGTTTCGGTTATGTTTCTGATAATACTGAAATTACTGTCTAGCTATAAGCCCTGCTAATTATACCTTATGTGATATGTCACTTATAATTGACAGTTCTGATAGTTACAATTCTCTTCTGGTACTGGAAACAGTAACAATCCATACCAGCCTCATCTCTTAATGAGTTTGCCATTCTGTAAAGTTAGCTTATGTCTCTTCCCCTTCTTGTGTTATTGCTTTAGGATGAAGATTACATGCAATCATATAATGAGCAAGGAATGGAAGAACAAGAATATACAGCTGATGAGGAGCTGGAGGAATCTCAGACAATAACAAATGAATCGGAGGAGGTATGTTGTGAATTTATTAGATTAAAACTTAAAATAACTAGTTTGTTTCAGAATTTTAATTTGTAGAATTTTCCACATTGCTGGGTAAGAACTGATGGAACTTTGCTGTTGAATTAGTGATGTTAGTAGTCTCTGTGTAAGACGAATTGTGATGACACCTATGTTGTCAGATCCATCAGGTCCCCTCTCTCGCTTGGGATGAGAATCATAAGGGAGAGCTCACAGTGCTCATGCTTAAGTTTATCTTCAACATTAGAAACTTCAGGGAATCCTTGTGGGTAGGAGAATAATAATAATACTGCAAGCTGTATGTTAAGTCTCTAATAGCTGTGGTGCCTCGCTTTGTGTGCATTATTTGCTGCTGCTGAGAGTGTAGATACAGTTCTTGAGTATTTATTCCACTTTGAGGAGGAGTGCGAGCACAGAAGGTTCTGTTTGTTAGGCAAAGTTCAGTTTGTTGTTTTTAAAGCAGTTGCGTTAGACTTCGCAGAAATTTCAGACCCTTCTTAGCTATTTGATTAGGAAAAAGGATGAGTCCCTTCATTTGGGATAAGAAATCCTATGCCAAAAACTATTAAGTGTGTGTTCAGTGGTTATAGCTTGGAACGGTGGTATGAATGTTGTTATTAATTTATAGCAAGTTTTTGATGTGGGATTTTTTTTATTCTTTCCCCACCAGGAATCTGCTTTAATATTACTTTTATTCCAGTTCTTAATTAAATAGGATTGAATGGATTACCTGCTGAGAAGTGTAGTCAGAGTGTGTTCCCTCTTTGGAGCTTTAACTCATCAGGAAATTAATTCCTCAAAGACACAGCAGCGTTCTGTGAAGTTCTAACAAATGGGTGTGCTGTGATACTCTCTAGTTACATCAAACATTATAATAAAACAACATTCTTTGATAGAAGAGAGATGCATTGAAAAGGGGCCACCTGCATTGTTCCGTCTTTGCTGTTCCAAGCATGCCAACTTATGCTAAATATACCTTAGACATAGTTCACTTCCTACTTCTGAAGTATTAAATCTGCCCTTCCAAAGAACTAAGAAATGTTTCTGCACTTTTTGTTCATTCACTTTCCTTCTGGTGTTTTAAAAACAACCTGATGTACCTGTGCTATCTGCAGCCATGGCCTGAGATGATGATTAGATATCATGTAAAATTAAGTACATAGCTGGGATTCACTGCCAAACTTACTGCTTTAAAACACAGCTTCGTTTTTAGGGTATGAACTAATGAGAATTCTGTAACAATCATGTTGTCTAAATTTGTCTCAATCACAATTAAATTCATTTCATTCAAAAGATAAGGTTTTAATTGATTTTGTTGTTGGACCTTCTAGAGATTTTTTCGTAATGTAATGGGAACGTTTTGGCCACATCTTTATTCAGGTGATCTACATCTGGCTTTATTCTCATGACTTGCAGATTGCCATAGGTTTCTTGTTTCTAAAACAATACCTTTTTTTCCCTTTATTTCATATGTAGTTCATGTGCATTTGTCTGCAAGCTCACAATTGCACTTTCCAAATGAGAATGCCACCAAGAGACAACCTTTGTATAGTACCTACTTCTTTCTTCCATAGTTAGGCACGTGCCTCCAGCTCTGAATAATTTTGTTCTTTACTCCAGCGCTATATGATAGCGGTTCTCTTTAAATCCCCTAACGTTTGCTCCTTGTAAAGAATTGTTGGCAATCTCCTGTAAAGAAAATGCAAGACAAGATTGGAGCGGACTATGTAACAGATAGATGTACTAGATATATGTACAATTAGGTGATGTAATAGATGCAGTACAAATAAATAGCATTAGTGTTTCTTGATTGAAATTTGGCACCTGAATACTTGGGAGCTAGATGGTAGAGAAAAGCTTTTGGTAGTGTTGTATTTTAAGCAGTTTCCCCATTAAAACCAAATAAAGCCTCTTATATTATATTGCACAGAGAAATTTTGTAAGCCAGGAGAAAAGCTGACTGACTGGGAAACGAGGATGTGGTGAAGGGAAACTGGTGAATGAGAGGTGCTAGACCTGTTAAAGTGGTACTCAGGTGGGAAGAAGAGGCAGAAAAAGTTTGTCCTTGGCTAGATCAGGTTCAGTGCATGCTTTTTCACTTAATACCTAATTTGAAACACTGCTTAGAACCTGTTTTTTAAATAAATAAGACTCTCTGTGGAACTTCCTTGAAAAATGTAGCAATGTTTCAGAAAATATTTTTGCTTCTGAAGTCTCAAAGCAAAACCCAATATCCAAAAGTTTCAGCAGCAAGTAGGTGTGGTAAAACTGTCAGATACACGAGTGATGTCCTAAATATTTTTAGAAATATTGTATCACTAATTATTTCTATGAAATGTTCATAAACATGTAACCTCCTAAAATTGGAATTTGTAATTTCTTTGTTCTACTGGAACTAGTCTCCTGTGAAATAGGTGATAGGGGGCTTCTCATTGCATAAATTTAAACCATGTTTTGGGTTATGCTGTTAAAAATGGTGAGGACTTTAATTCAGAGAACATTGTGTGAAGAAGTGCTGCACGCTGGTTTTATTTTAATAGAATGCAGACTTGGAAAAAAGGCAATGTGTCTGTTTCAGAGATTGTTCATCTGTGTTTAATCAGAACTTCTTCATTTTAGTTCTTTTGTTCAAGTTTAAAGATGCTACCTGTCAGCCTGGAGGAAAATGATGAAAAGAGTCCAAATCAAAACAACCGAGTTTTAAACATACACTAAGAAGCTTTTGGTTTTGTTTTTATTCCTGGTTTTCATCTGTGGAGGTGCCCTTGGAATAGGTGTAACAACCTTTTATCTGTTTTCTGTTATTTCTTGATCCCTTAGGATTGAGGAGTTGCTGCTGCTTCAGCGTTAGCCTCTGGTAGAAGCCTCCACTGATTATTTTCTAGCTACTTAATAAAAGTTATTTGTTTCACCTTCATAATGTTTCACTTGGAAGGGATCTGGTTTAACTTCTACAGTGCTTACTTCTTCTGTACATCTTAGCACTCTCTGGCAGAAAGCTCTCCGGAACACTCGACAGTCTCATCTTTAGGAGTATCCAGTGCTAAGATCAGGATTTATCACGCAGACTTATGTTTTCTCCTGCTTTCCTTGGACTATTTCTGTTACCAGTCCTGCAACTGTGTGGCAAGCTCATTGGAGCAGGACCTCTCACTCTTGCTCTGTAGCAGATCATAACACAGCACAGAGAGTTCTGGTTAGCAACTGGGATTTATGGCATAATAATTTAATGAGGCAGAAAACTCTGACCTTGTGATAGAGGAAAAGTCGTTATTTTTCTTCATAAGGAAGAGTCAGCAAAGCTCTTTGGTAGCTTTGTGCAAGGTGCCATAATGGGAAATGTTAAGCTCCCTTTGAGGAGAGCTGCTTAGAAGCCTTGACTGGATAGTCCAGTCAAGTGACCTCAAGTGGCTGTTCAAGGACTGCTCGTGTATATGGAGAGATATTAACGATTAGCAAGTATTAAATAGAATCCTGTAAGTCCTAGTATGTACCAATTCTGTCTGCACTTGTCTTTTCCTGTACAAAGCTCTTTGAAACATAGAACCCATTCATATGCTGTAATTTTGGCAAAGCAACTCGTGCTGTTAGGCTGGAAGTTGGAAAATGTGATTGATCTAAAGTAGTCTTGATGCTGCAACTGTTGAAAAAGTTGCAGGGGAAGGGTGTATGCTCCTACAGAGCTCAGAAAACCTTTCCTGGAGCTGTATGTAGGGAACATATGGTTGGCTGTCAGACATGCTTGTGTCTCCATCGCAACTAATATAAATCCCTCAATAATACATGTAATCAGACTTGGACATGGGTCAGTTAGCATTCTTGAGCACTGCCTTTCTTTGGTGCCTGCTTTTTCATTAGCTCCTTTGATGATTTTTTGTGTGTCTTTGATATTTAATGCTTGTAAGGCCGTTGTTTATTAATAGGTGGCATAAGCATTATACTGATGAATAAATGAGTTAGATGAGTTAGACGCAGAGTACTACACAATTTGTGTAAGTAGCTAAGAATAAATAGTGCTGCTCTATAGAAGTTTGAGAGATGTTCTTCATTGTTGCATAGGAAGATATTTGTCTTGTAGTCTGTTAGAAGTTCCATTGTGGTTTTTCTTTTTTGAATGCATTTTTTTTCCTTGAATGAATAATTATCAAAAGCCAATAGAGTTTGCACAGATTTTCTGTAGCATTTAATTAAAGCATTGTAAAAGCGTTGACTGTTCTACACCTAATTCTGCAGTCTGAGCCACACATAGAGTCTTGAACCATTAAGTTTTGCACTTGCAGATGAGATGATTCATCAAATACTGGTCTAAATCATGTAAAGTCTGGAATTCTGGTGTGGCTTTTCAGGGGCATGGAAATAAAGTGTGGATGTGTCTGGGGTTTATGCTCCAAAATGAAGCAAGAGGCTCATTTTAGTGAGGGAGCATGTCCTGCAGAACAGCCACTTCAGTTCTGACTTCCAAATCCTGGTGAAAAGTTTTAAAGACAAGCACTAACAAAGTAAAATGATGGGGTTAATGGTATTTAAAAACATAGATTTGATAGATATGTTGCTACTCCTTTCTCTTTTGGGAGTCCCTCTTTTGAAAGTAAAATGATAACCCTGTGTTTCTCCCTTGTCTTTGTTTTTTATTAAACCAGTTAGCAATTTTTTACTTGCTAACATCCCTCCTCTGTTCCCCAAGTCTCAACTGCTTGTCTTCAGGGGTGCTTTGATTGTACATGGATATGTTAATCAAATCGGTTGTGCTCAATTTGGGTTTGCTTTTGAGGTTTGGATTTTTTTCAGTCTAGAGGTTTGGTGTTGGTTTTTCTTTTTGACTGTTGTTTTTAGCTGCATTTTTTGATAAAATGCGGTTGGTACAGAAAAATAAATGTTTTAAATATAAGACTTAAAGCTTTTTATAAACTTCAACAGTTATCTTGGCTAAAATCTTAGAGTGTTTTTGTGAGGTCAGGAAATGCGGTGTTTGCCTGGAAGGGATAAAACATGTTCTGAGATAAGGAGATACAAAATGAAAATAACTTCTCATCAGTAGCTCATTAAAGTCCAGTAAGTAATTATACAGATCTTCTAGTCACCAGACCAAAGTTGGAGTACCTTTTGAGCTTGAGTTCTTACTGTGTGCTGTATTTTAAAGTAGAAACTGTCTTTCCAGGTCCTGTCTCTAATCTTGCTTCTCATGTTTCTTTTTGGTTTTGGACGAAGTTGTGCTTCTGGATAAGGAAATTCTCTGGCACTATTTTGCTGTTAATTCTTTTTCTTGATTTGTGACTCAGTATCTGTCCACCTGACTGACACATTTGCTGTGCCATTTTCATATAAATTACTATGCCAGTCTGGTTAATTAGGAGATTAAACCTTTTTTTTACATGTTATATTTCACTCATTTTTTAACTGTCCTCGAGCAACATAACAAGTTATGATGTATTTAGTAGCTTTGCAGAAAATTAACATGCATGTGCGGGCTCTAGGAAATGAGCAAGAAGGCTTACACAAGAAGTAAGCAAATATACAGTAACCAAATATTTTATGGAAAATCATACTAATTAGAATACTTCTAATTTTCAGCTCTAGAAATCAAATATAATTTGTGTGACATTCTGAACATAATTTTTTCATACCAACACAGGAAAATGAAATTAATTTTTTTTTTCTTTTTTTTTTTAATTTGAAGGTGAGAGATCCATTTTCATTTGGGACATTGTTTCATCTAAATAAATGGTCTCTGTTATAGAGAGAACTGGAAAGCAAATGAGGATGAGGCAGTAGCATTCCAGCGTACAAATTTAGCATATTGAAATTCTATGCAGTCTTGCTCTCCATTCTCTTCATCAGTTGCTGAATTAAAACCAGGAAATACTCAAAGAGTAGAAAAAGTAAAGACAACACAGTTACACATACCTAGAGGAATAAAATTGGGATATAAGGTTATCTCATTGGGTTTGGTTTGTTTTTTTAAACCGTGTGCTATTGACAATTATCAATAGATGAAAAAAGCAAACTTAATGCTCGTATTACTTGAATCTGATCATATCCCAGCTTTGCATCTTAGCCAATTCAGTGATAAAATGTTGTTCTGTGTGCAAAAGTAGCTACTAATCAGATGGTGGTTCTAGCTGGAGTTTGCATATTCCTCTAAATAGTGTAGAATATGGGTTTTCTCAGTAGACTTTACTCTATTACATACCGTATACCTTTATATTTGTAAAAAATTAATCAAGCTCTTAAATGCTTGCTGAGTTGTGTGTGTTAATAATGTATACTGCCAGCAAAACTTATACAAGGGATCTCTAATAAAAACTTCGTCTCTTAACACTCAAAGATCTCCAAGTGGAATTTTTCAGTTTGTCTTCTGTATTTTGTGATTCAGGCAGCTATTGAATCTCTGGAACTTCAAGAAGAAACAAAAGAAGAATCTGATGAAGAGGAAGATGATGATGAAGAGTCTGGACGATTACGTTTCAAAACTGAACGGAAAGAAGGAACAATAATTAGACTCTCAGATGTGACAAGAGAAAGGAGAAACATTCCAGAAACTTTAGGTGAGGTTTTGTGGCAATAGATTAGTTTGAAGAACTATAATAAAAGTAAAAGACTTGCCAGAACGTTGAAGACTTTAATGGCAAAAAGTAGAACAGTTGCCCTCTAGCTCAGACTGGCCTGTATCCAAGTTGTCCAAAGCCATTTGTAGACTGTTGTAGTACGTGTCTCCTTGGGAAGAATGGTTTAAGCATATCATGTTTTGAAAACAGCGCAAAGCCTGTAACTTGCTGGGGAGTGTGTTAGGAAAATAGGGAAGCTCCTGTTTTGGGGCTTCAGCTTTTCTAACATCTGGAACTTTTACGCCACCATGATTCTTTAGGCAGTGCCTGAAAGGCTGTATTTTCTTTGTATTTGAGTAGCGTGTGTTTTGTGTGTTTGTTTGAAACAGATGTGTTTGTTTCTCGTAACACTGTTCTGTGTAGCTAAGGAATTTGCCAATACTTGTTCAGAAGCAGCAGTAGGTTTGCAGCTTTCTTGCAGCCATTCAGTTTTAGTCTATAAAAAAAATTGCATTGGTTTATGATTTTGAGAATTAACTTCAAGGCCCCTCACATACCTTGGGTATTCAGGTATTTTATGCTAGGGTTTTAGCAGCCCCACGGGGGATGCCTGCATTGCTTCTTCATTTTGGCCTTTAGGTGGTGGTGATAATAGTAAATAATAATAAAATGTCAGATTAAAAAGGTGATATTAGGGCAAAAATTAAGCTTTGCTTTGGAAAGGTGTACTGTTCTCACCCTTTTGTTACTGAACCAAAATATCAGTTCAAACTGTGGAGAAAAAACCCTGATCTTCTGAAGAGAATCAAGGTATGTGAGAGAGTAGATAGAGAAAATCCACAGATACATAAGAACACATGCAATTATCTTTCACCTTGCAATTATGTGCAGAGACTTTGCTATTTCAGTGAATTCTTGCTTTTAAAATATTTTGGTTTGTAAAGACCAGCCAATGAGGAGAAAACTTGTAGTGGCACTTGACTGTAAAGGAACAGTGATTTGAATTAGGCTTATTTAAGTGTAATTTTAGGCGATTTGGGATGTAGTTCTGAGATAGAATGAAAAGGTGATGCAGCTGTGGATGACTCCATAATCTAAAGAGCCTTTTTTGAAAATAATCTTTGGCAAAAACACAATCTTTTTGTTGTGAATTGGTTTCTATTCATAACTAGTTTTTCATGTCAATTTGTTGATAAAGAGACCAAATGATTGACAATGTGGTGGAAAGTTAAATGCAAAAAATACTTGTTTGCATATAAATATCTGCTTGCTTTTGAGATTATAGAGCAAATTTTTACAGCTGCTACTGGTTTAAAAATGAAACTTTATTGCAGAGCTACATCTCCTTACTTGCAAATCTGAACATAGTTGAGAAAACACTTAAAGAGGAATTAACATTTCAGTTTAAGTTACAAACGTAATTTCCATCCTGTCACATTTTGGTGACCTTTTGTGACAGCTTGTCTCTATTGGAGGAGTGCATTTTTACTTGCTGATTAAAGATGTCATTTGAAACCATTTTATTACCAGCGATAGTGAAATTAATCTTGACACTTGGAGACACTAGAAAAATAATTGCTGATTCACTGCATTAACTGTGTGTGTAAGAACTGTACAGTCAAGATGAGAATAAGTGTGTGCTGGTAAAAAAAAAAAAAATTATGTAAAAATATAGCGAATTCTCATGAATGTAGCTGTGATCTTTCCTAAACATGTCTTTATCCAAGATAATTTAAGTAGTTGTTTTTGAAAAGTTTACAGAAGAGGTACTGTAGGAGGAATATTCAATTGATTTCTAGAGACACTGAGTTTGTAATCTTTGAGAAATACGTAATTTCTTTCAGTGCATGTAGTGTAAGTCTTCCCAGAGTTGGAATTTTCATTGTGCTCTGTATTTAATTACCCATTAAGGACTGTGAAGAAGAGAAATGGCTTTGTTTAACATTGCCAAACTGAAGTATTCTCTCTGCACCTAATTTCAAAACCAAAACAAACCCCTACAGTTATGCAGAGCTATTTACAAAGTGATAGCAAAGATTATTGGATGTTGTAGTGCTTTCTGTTATGTCCTGCTTAGTTGGCTTGTGTTCACTCTGAGACTTCAGGCAAGATGAGGAAATTAAAATGAATATTTTGCTGTTGCAGTGTGTGCAGAAGCACCTAGTGTAATCACGTTGCAGGTCTGAATGATGGGGAGAAAAAAGTTGAAGGAGAATTGTTTCTTGCTCTTCGTTTAGATTTATATATATATATAAACGTGTATGTATAGCTCATGTGCATGTATGTGATTTACGTTGTAAATCTTGGCATTATCCAGGATAATGGGGGTTCTGGGATTCTCAAACCTGGAGATTTGAAATGTTGTTGCTCTTGGGAAGCCACCAGAGGTGGATGTGCTTGGGGTTGCTGTAGGCGGGAGCTGGTGGCCATGTGCTGCAGCAGCCTGCATGCACTGCCCAGGTGGCATGGCAGCATCCAGCCTGGCTTGGTATCATTTGGTCACAACATAAACAAGCTCTTAGCCACGGGGAAGCAGTGGGCCTCTTTCTAGGCATACCTGGCTGTGTTTTGGAAGAGATTAGGGAGGAAAAGATGATGTTTTCTTCCTTTGCTCATCACGTCTTCTCTAATTAGCAGTCTGATCTTGCTTTCAGAGAAGATAGGGGCTATTTTCCCTGCTCCCCTCCTGCAAAACCTCTTCTCCTCTACCTCTGTGTAGCACAATGATCTCAACTTTGATAAACAGCCCACTTAATTGATCTGACCATGTATTATGCTGTATGGTGACCGATAGCAATATAAAGCACTTGAGGTATTCGTGACTTTAGATCACTGTATGAGTCTTTGCTTTTGCAGTCTGTTTTGCAGGCTCTGAACCCCCAGTTTTGTGTGTAAACAAAATTCTTCACAGGTAGGACACTATTTCCTAGAGTGGCATATCGTGGGGGAAACATGCTCGATGCTAATGCTTATATTCCTTTTTAAAAAAATATATCGTACTGTATTTCTGTGGTCATAGATGTGTTGTGAATATAATGATGCTTGCTGCAGTGAATTCGTGACAGGGGTCGTTTTGGTTGTGACATTTTTTCAAGGTCAGTGTTACACATTTTCACTTTTCTGGCTGAAAAACTGAATATGTGGACTGTACCTTTAAAGACACAGGCTTTAAAGTCTGCGAGCTTTTGAGTTAAGTGAGTGGGAAAGCAATTTATTAATTTTTACTTTAAGAAAAATGAGAAGTACCTGCATGTTGAAGATCACCAGGACTGACTTGGCCCTGGATGCTGTCATCCCTTCCCCAAGCTTAATGGGTACAGCCCTCTGAAGCCATTTTGTTTGGAGCAGCCTGTTCTTCCTTCTAAAGCTGTTTCTATTCAGTGTCATTCAGTGTGTGCTCAGGAGGCTGAGAGCCTCATGTATAATCTGGCCTTGCAGGAAGCCTAGCTCTATTCCTGGGTTCATTAAGAATTGCTTTCCTCACATGTGACTTCTAATCTGTTTAATGGGAAGTAGCTTCTTATCATCGTGAATGAGTATCGGTGCTAGGTACTTGTTGCAATGACTGAACTTTCCTTTTCAAACTGTCATGTTAAGTTCAGACTTGTTGTGTGCAAGATGGCAGAAAAATTGCCCTGCATGTCCTACCTACCCTTGGGGAAAAAAAAAAACCAAACAAACTTTCCAACAAGCAGTATGCTTTGTAGGATTTGGATCCTCTCTGGTGAAAGGGAAGGGAGCTGTTGCTTTGCACCATTTCTTCTCCTGAGTATATGGGAGCTGGTAATGGTTTTTTCCTGCAGACCAGTTAAAAGCCCATGTTGGCCCTTTCACACTTGCAAGCCTGTGAAGAAACTGAACTTGCTGCAGGTGTGGATAGGAAGGAAACTTGAATCAGAGCTCTGTTTTTCCCATTAAACCAGCTTTTTTCATCCCGGATGGATAAGGTGGTGGTTTTAGATGCACTGTAATGATTTTTATTGCTTTGGACGAGAGTACATTTTGTCATAATTTTCCCTAGAAATCCATAGCGTGTATGTTTAATACCATCCTAAGGCTTCAGGGGGTGTGATTCCTTGCCCCTTGGTAGGAGTGCTGTGTCATTTTCCTGATAAAGCCTGATTGTCTCGGGCTCTGCTGATCTCCTGAGGCAGGTGTCTAAGTCAAAGGTAGTTTTTTCATAAAAGTATCTGGTATGGTTGTGAATTAGGGCTTTATGCCACTTAATTGTGGTGTCAGAGAGGGGAAAGAAAAATCATAGAATCTGGAAGGGACCTCCAAAAGGTCATCTAGTCCGACCTCCCTGCAGTCGCAGGGACACCCCCAACTAGACCAAGTTGCCCAGGGCCTCGTCGAGCTTCGCCTTGAATATCTCCAGGGAAGAGGCCTCAACCACCTCCCTGGGCAACCTGTTCCAGTGTTCCACCACCCTCAGAGTAAAGAATTTTTTTCTAATATTCAACTTAAATCTACCCTTCTCCAACTTAAGTCCATTGCCCCTCTTCCTATCGCAGCAGGCCTTTGTGAACAGACCCTCCCCAGCCTCCCTGTAGCCCCCTTTAGGTACTGAAAGGCTGCAATTAGGTCTCGCTGGCGCCTCCTCTTCTCCAGGCTGAACAGCCCCAGTTCCCTCAGCCTGTCTTCGTATCAGAGGTGCTCCAGCCCTTTGATCATCTTTGTGGCCCTCCTCTGGACCTGCTCCATCAGGTCCATATCCTTCCTATATTGAGGGCTCCAGACCTGCACACAGTACTCCAGGTGGGGTCTCAAAGAGGGACAGAAACTTGCCTCATCACCAACATGCAGAATTGAAATGGGGAAACTACGTGGCAAATCCTGAGCTTCTAGGAATCTATTACGTTTGCTGGGTCCTTAAACAGTCAGGAAGTTCTAAACTTTAAAATCAAAAGCTCCTGCTTTCTGTATGTGCTGAATACCTTTGAAAAGGGGGACATGCAAAGTTACAGTCTTTGTAGCTCAGTTGTGCAGGTAGTTTTTATAGCCAAAGAAGAACAACTGCCACAGTGGGAATGTGCCGTGCTCACCCTCTTCTGCCCTGTCAAATCTCAACTTCAAAGACTAATTGAGATTACTTATGAAGATGTTTAAGATGGTGGTTTAAGTAGCTTTGGCTCTTAGACTTACAAGAAATCTTAGTAGTTTTTTAATTGCTCTAGTTATGTATTCTTGATGGAGGACATGTAGTGATGTGGAGATGTAGTAGTAGTGTCTCAGCTGCTGGATGCAAACAATTTTTATTCTCATCTTCAGATATTATAGCCACTATGTGTAGTATTAGCAAGTAAAAACACTTTTTCCTGAAAGGCAGTCCCTGTACTTGGTCTCCTTTAAGATGAAGAGGAGACTGTTTAAATGGAAAACTGGAATTCTTCCTCCAATTGCCATTTCTATGAACTCAAAATGTTTTTACTTGCCAGGAGTGTGTTTCTTGAGGAGTAGTTAAATTTTGCCCTGTTAGAGGGAGAAGTCAATTTCAGAGGTAACAAGGGCTCTGACTTGGCACATGGCAAAATGCTCAGCTGTGTTTGGGTTAGTTTTATTCCCTTTATGTAACTGAAACCTGGTGAGTGGCACTGCCCATACTGCCATAATGTGTTTCCTGATGTTTGTTGTAGACTTTCTCTGTATTTCCAAATAATTTGATTACTTGGGCCTGCTGCAGCATGGTTTTCTCTTAATGATGTCAGCATTGTCCCAGGTTTCAAGCAAATTTGGCAGTCTTCATTGAGTACCATCTGTTCTTTGGTGTTTACCTGCAATGGGAGTTGAGTGGGTGTTATCAGTAGCCTTGTACTTGACTTGGCCTGAACACTGATTTTGAAGTTCTCTTAAGTGGAATTATCACTTGTAAAGTACAGCTGATTCTTAAATCACATACGGTAGAATAAATATTAAGTAGTTATATGCTGGAAAAACACTTCAGCTACCAGAAGATTTTGCTTTGGAGTGAGCCAATGCACAAAAGACTCTGGTGGATAAAATTTGTTCATGTGAAAGATTCAACATGCTCTTTACAGTAAAGGTTATTGGAGGTTTCGTTGCCTGACATCTCTGCAGATAAGCGTGATGTTGTGTAAGACAACCCACAGTGTCCTAGTAGAGCATAAGGCAAACTTCAAGTAGCATTTAAAAAAAACCAAACCCAAACAGCCAGACCTTTTTGTTCATGTTTGTTTCATTTACCTGCTGCTTTTCACTTGTCCAACACATACTTGTATCTCTCTCCTTTTTCTTTTAAGATGTCTTTAATGAAATCCTAACATGCCACCTAAAGGAGATCAAAGTGCCTGCAAATTTTATGTTAGTTGCAGGGATGTTTCTGTAGTCCTAACAATGTTTTTTTCATTGTGTTTTCCATCTTTCAGCATGAAACTAAAATATTTTTTCCTCCTATCTCTTTATTTCAACAGAACTTTCTGCAGAAGCCAAAGCAGCATTACTAGAATTTGAAGAGAGGGAAAGGCAACTTAAACAGGGGCGGTACGGCTCAAGGAGAGGAGGGCGAAGAGGAGGCTCTGTTATGTGCCATGGAATGGGAGAACAAAGGAGAGACAACAATGACAGGGGAAGAATGAAGGATCACAGGCCTGCGCTGCTGCCTAACCAGCCATCCACAATGGTACCTTTTAATCCTTTGTGTTCGTTGAAAGTGCTTTCAGGAAATTGTGGCAAAGCACGTTCTAAATCATTACTCTTTATAAAGATGGAATATATATTCCAATATACAACTTTTGCTTTTTCAGGGCCCTGTTAGGCAAGATTGGCTTTGCGTAATAGGGTGATTGTGAATGTATGTGCTTAGTCCTGTTATTAGCCTCAACTTGAGGAGTCTCGAGGCCTCCAAATGAAAAGTGGATTTTGACTCGTGCAGTGCAGTCAGACTTACTTAATCCTTACGCAAACCAGTAGGTAAAAAGTTACTTCCTCAGAGAAGTTCTCTATATCATGGAAACATGTTGAGTCCCATGTTATTAGTCGTAATTCAGTTTGAAAAATATGATTTTGTAAGATACTTCTTGATTTTTGTCAAACTAATGCTGATACTTCTAAAAAAAAAAAAAAATAAAATCTATTCGTATGCCTACCATGCTACTGTAGAGGCAAACAGAACCCTAGGAAGGTTATCACCACTAAATAAATTAGTATCCTGGGATTTCTGATGAAATTTAGCTTTGTTACTCTCCCCCCTCACTCCCTCCACCTGTATCACAAACTAAAAGCTGTTACTGTTTCCATCTAAAAACAAGCAAAAAAACCTCCACCACCAAGTGTGTGATCTAAACGTAGCCCACATTTTTTTTAACTGTTGTAAAATGTACTGGAAGCTGAGATTGTAGAACAAAGACTGTGTGTGTCTTTGCAGGACAAGGTCATCTGAATTAAACAAAAGGGATTTTTTCCAACAGCAGCAACTCTAGGTGCTGATCACTAGCAGGAGTCGGTGGATATCTCAGCGCTTGAGAGCCCTGCAGTAGAGTATTTGGTGCTTTTAAAACAGTGAAGGTGGAATACTTTTTTTTCCTGTATCGCTGCAGTCTTTGCCAGTTATTTTGATCTCAAATGTTGTAAATGCGATCATCACAACATCTTCTTGTGCATACTTTGTAGCCGCTTTGCTTTATGTATATGGCTGCTGAAAAAAACGACGTGTCACATCTTTGTTATTAAAAGGTTGTCTGTTTGAGACTCTTCTTGCGCTACCATTTGGAAGTGGCTGGACTAGGGCTTTTATCTGTTATTGGTGAGTTCAGAAGAATGTCTCTGAAGAGAGAGATAATAAGGGAAAAATAGTACAACTGATTTTGGCTATTTGAGTTTGAGCAGCAAGAGGCTTTGTTACAAAGGGTACCTTTGAAAGGTATCTTTAGTTTTTTTTTTCTTTGAGCAATATGGATAGGGGTGCTGCACTGATATCTTAAGAGTCTAGCTTAATTTGTATTTTGACTTTTGTTGCTGCTGTTAGGTCTGTTTTCTCAAAGAGGTTTTTCTATATGTGAGGAAAAAAAGCTAGTGGATTTGTTCTGGTACTAGGACTCAAATTTCTAGTGATCATCACAGATACCTTATTGCAGTTAATGACAGTTTCCAGTGACGTGTGAAACTAGACAGCTTCCCTGCCAAAAATAAGCAAATGAATGTCAGCATTCCCTGTGTGCTTCCTTGTTCTTCGTCGTCCTCTTTCATATGAACGTCTTCAACTGTTCCTTTGCTTTCCTGTGCTGATAGTTCTTAACAGTCCCAGTTGATGATATGGGAAAGAAGTTTTTCTGTTCATATTTAGCCTTAATTTGGCCAAAGGTTGTTTTGGGGTTGTGCTGGTTTATGTCAGGATATTTTGATTTTAAGCCTATTGATTTTATTCTTTTGTCTGACTTTAGACTCATTCACAGAGGTTAATTCCAACACACCAGCAACCTGTTAGGAGTCTGTTCCAGCAGCAGCAACAGCACCACCACCAACAGCAGCAGCAGCAGCAACAACAGCAACAACAGCAGCAGCAGCAACAGTTACAATCTCTGCTTCCTTTACAGCATCAGCATCATTCTTCTCCTCCTCCAGGGCTACATATGCCCCCTCAGATAGAAACTCCTAGAATAATGATGACTCCACCTCCAGTGACACCTCAGCAACCGAAGAACATACACATAAATCCACATTTCAAGGGGACAGTAGTGACGCCTGTGCAAGGTGAGCTTTCTGAACACCTTCCCAGTCATAGGAGCGTGACATCTTACTCTTTGCCAGAGAAGCAACAATTTATCACTTCATGGAAATATGCTTTGGGCTGCTACTGTTTTTTTCCTTAAGCTTGAGACAAGTGTTTTCCCTAAAGTCAGATGTAGTGTTGTTGGACTGTGGCCAGATGAAATAGTAAAGCCTGTTCAACTTCATCATTATCTCTGTTACTCTAAGGCTTGCAAATAGCGATATAAATGGAAACTTGAGAAGACAGTGTGCTTTTAAAAAATAAAGTAGTAAATGTCAGTTTTTCAAAACCAGGTAAGTATTGCAGTTTATAATTTCGCACATCATTCCAGTTTCATCCAAGCTTTCACAGAATGGCCACCCAGCTATATCAGTGAGCATAGACTGAGGCACCCCTTGCACTGTAATTGTTCTGTGAAAGGTACCAGCTGCTTTCCTTACTTGACAGGATTCATGTCCTCAGTTCTCCTGCAGTGTAATGTTTGCGATAGCTTGACTTGTGGCCTGCAAGTACGGTTGGTTTTTCTTTCCCTATAACTTAATGCAACCAGTCTTTGGGCTACATTTTTTAGGGCAGTTCTCAGAAGAACTGTTAACATTGCTACTAATTTGGGGAATGTTTAATCCCTAAGAAGATAAAACAAATGACACCTGTATAGCTCTGACTTAGGATTCTGTTGGGACTAGACAAAGTAAAGAAATATGTGTTTTTATACGTATTTACCATTAGATTTTCTGTATTTTCATCCTCTTGGAGTCTGCAGATCTCCAAGCCAGTGCTATCTTTGCTTCATTTATTCAACCAGTGAAAGGTAGGAATTTGGCAGGATATTGCAATCTATTTGGGATATTGCCAGTTGATAGAGATCTATTAGGCTTCTCACAGCTTCATAGTAACTGCACTTGCAGATCCTCATTTTAACAAAATTGTGTACCTCCTGCATGTGAGGAGATTTTTCAATATTGGATTTGTAGTCCTTATTTTAGATCCTGTATGTGCTGACTTTGCACATCCATTTCTTGACTGGTAATAGTTGTCCCCTGAGAATGAGCAGCCCTGGAGAATGAGTGGCCCATTTTTGAATGGTCCAAGACTTGTATTTCAGTGAGGAAGTTCTTTGTGTATAGATGGCAGATGATTTGTATAAAGTGCCTCTGTGCCATCCATTATACCAAAGAAATCTTCAGCAAGACTACTGAATGTTTCTTCTAATAGGTGTGCAGCATACTATTAAATGCAACCTTAAATCACTGTAGAATTTTAATCTTCCCGATTAGAAAGCATGTATGGGAAGCTGAATCTTCTGCTATGGCTGAGAGTAGTGGGCATTTCAGTCTCACAGTCTGTAGCAGTACAACTATGTTAAAAGAAGGTATGTAATTGCACACCTGTAGGAAATCAGTTGTCATCTTCAAGGAAGATGAGCATAATTCTAAAATCTTCAATGGCGTTTACATATTAAGGTGAGTTTTTAGGCCATCACTGCAGGCAAATGGTAGGTAGAAATTCCAGTGTAGGGAGAGCTGAGCTAAACTTCATCTTAAGGTCCTCCTTAGTCTAATACATCTATGTGAGGCCCCAGTTGGAAGAGACTGGTAGTTGTCGAAATGAGCATGTGTTTCACATGCAGCAATCCTGTATTTCAGGTAACAGAATCCCAGTTTACTGGGAAGCTAAACATGCCACATTTGGCATTACATGATATGCACACTTAAGTTCTGGTAGTTCTAGTGTCTAGTTCTAGTGTCATGTTCTAGTGTAGACTGGCTTTTTTGTTCTAGTTCTAGTTCTAGTGTCATGTTTTAGTGTAGACTGGCTTTTTTTTTTTTCTCTTTTGTTGTCAGGATTAAGCTCAGGTACTTCTAATTGTCGGCACCAGGAGCACTCTTTCTAACTGCAAATCATAGAAATATGCTTTTTCAACATCTTTATGGTTTGTGTTAGTCTCCAAATACATCAAGTATATCAGTACTTTCTAAGACTCAAAATGCCCCTAAATTGTTATGAAATTTTCATGTGTATGAAGTAGCACGTGTAAGAGCTCTAGTAGCCAGATACTCCAGCCTGAAAGTGAGTTGAACCACTCTTGAAGTATCCTGTCATTGGTTTATTCCTTTGATGTCTCAAAGGCAAATCTTTTACAGTGGTCACTATTTCCCTTGAATCTTGGTTTAAAAAAGATAGATACTTTCAAGTCAGTGAAAGAAGTTTTTCCTATTTTTAGTCTTTGAAGCTTCATAGATGATTAAGAAAGGTCAAGTCTTATCAAAACACCTAAAATGGTTACATGGGCCTCGGCGCAGACATGCTGCAGATACTGTTCAGCTGTGCCTCCTGTGGCATCTAAAACACGTTTCTTTTGGTTGCTTGCTTGTCATACTGTTTTCTGTCTCTCTTCTCTGTGTCCTATTCTGAAAATTAATTTGAGTTGTAAATAGTAATTTTTGGCTGAATATATGTCCAAATTGGAGTATAATCAATTTACAAATATCGGAGGACTGTACATAGATGTACTATGAAATGCACTATGAAATACTATGAAATTCAGCCTGTGATACAGGTATTGAGGTTTTTTCTTAGTGTGTGTACCACAAATAACTATTTCAAGGATACTAAGGTACTCCCAAAATTGATATTAACTACTGAGCAGTTTATGAAAGCTTGCTAGAATAGTATGACGTTTATCTTTTAAACACTGTTTTGGTGTCCTGGGAAAAATTACATTATAATTCTCCTGAAAAATCAATATGGGAATTGCTTCTTCATCTTTTCAGGTATAGCATTGGAATTTGCAGCCAAAAACAATTTAATCTTCTTAAAGTAGCGTCTAACAACATGCTGTGTATTGTTTTTGAAACATACTTTCAAACCTTTGGAAGATTTGACATCAGGAAAATGGATGCTTACTTGAAACTTCTTTGCTGTTTCAGCAAATGTCCAAGGATTGAAAGGGCACAGAGTTTGAACTGTCTTTCATGAGTATTAAATTTTAATTTGCCTAAAATATATATATCTCTACATGCTACTGCCAGAGGCAGGATACTGAAATAGGCACAAGTGACCTGTTCAGTTCATGTTTCTCTATATTTCCCACCTTACACAATTTGTCTCAATGCCTCTGTGACCTGCAATACCTGAGCTATTTTAGCCCTAGGTCTGTCAAGAGCATCCTGTCAATTTTTTCCAGGTGGCCGTAGCTGTTTGATATCGACAGATGTTCATTAGAAGCTAAGATGAGACTGTTCAACTAATTTTCTCACGTAATCTGATACGAAGCTTGCCCACAGTCCATCGGTGCTGAAAGACTGGTGCAATTAGTTTACCCTGTTAGTCCCTGAATTAGTAAACCACAAGTACTTAACAGAAGTGGATGGAAACCAGACCTGGACATGAACTAAAAATAACCACTAAACATCAGTCCTTGTGTCTCAGTTGCCAAGGGAAAAAAGATTTTTTGAGGCATCTTAGCAAATGCCTGTGTTCGGAAGTTCACCTGCCTTCTCCCTTAAACCAGCTAAATTTCTTAACATTGTTTGTGCTCTGAAGTGTAATACAGTAGTTTTCTACAAAGTTGATATTTAAATCTGTGTGGGAAACATTTTTCTGTCACTTTCAGAAATGCTGAAAACAAATTGAAGAAAAATAAGCTTACTAAAAGTTTTTTAGTAAATTTAGTGCTCTTTTAAATGCTTTATTTAACTTTCCTAGGCCTTTTGTTTAACAGTGAAACATTTATAATTTGAACCACTTGGCCAACTTGAGAGGAAAAAACCTGCCCTGGATAATGGGAAATCTCTACACTTTGTACAGGGCATCCCAATGAAGGTTCAGTCTCCAAGTTAATCAGCAGTAAATGCTTTATGCATTATGCCATAATATTAAGTGAATATTTTGGTAAATATTTCCTTTCTTTTGAAATGCAATTGTTTGGACAAGAATTTCAAGTTAATCCCTGTGAGAGATTAATTTTGCAGGTTACTTTTTAGGAAAAGGGTCTCCTAATTCTTCTTAGTGTCTCTGATACAGTGGTCTTTCATCTGAGTTCTGCAGCTCTGTGATCACTCAAACTGTGATTAGAGTTGCTAAATAGCATTATGGTGGCAAGGCCAGATTAAGTATCTTTTGCTTGTTGTTAATTGCTACTCTCCTTAATTTTACCTTCTTATGAACATTGATTTATACCAGTAGATCCTCATGCTTGTGCTTGTTGTTGGAGTTTGGTGGTGAGACTGGGAGATACCTAGGAAATCTTGAGGGGTGTGAAGTTGAAAAGGCAAGTTAATCGTGTATCCTTCTATTTAAAACATGAAATTACCATTAGAGTCTGTCAGCTTGGTCTAAGGGATGTCTTTGGCTGCATAAGTATTCTAGTTTTCCTTCCTGCAACAAGGAGCTATTTAATTCTGGAAAATGCAGAATTAAATTATGTAAATTAACTAGGAGAATCCTAATTGCCCTGTTGCATGTTGCAGGGGAGGGAACGGTTGCTTAAAATTAATTGTAGGAACTATGACATTTGAGGGTGAACGGAGCAGATTTTAATCATGGGTTCTTACCGCAACCGCTTTTGGAAATAACAGCAACAACTGTTAGGTAAAACAAATGGTGTTAAAAGGTGCTTCTTGTTTCAGTGCCCTTGCTGCCAGTTCCAGCCCAGCCAAGACCTGCTGTAGGACCCCAGAGATTTCCTGTGAGTAGCAGCTGTTTCTTCTTCTCTGATATGGATAAGCATACATTTGCAAGGAAATATTAATATAGCAAATAAAAGCCGTTCTAGTGAAATATAATTTTAAGGATTTGTAAATATTGACAATACACTCTGCAGTTGAAAATGTTTGTTAAAAGCTTAAGGTCAATGGATTTTTGAGAGTAGAATTAATTCTGTTTAACTGTAAAATTGTTGAACCAGTCTCTCCAGTGGGAGAGGCATGAACACATCTTGTCTTAAGGAATATGGGCTTCATTTTATTACTTGACTCTTTCTGTATAAATAGAATCCTTATTTTATTTGATATAATAAAAGGCTATTTGAAATAATCTCCAAGCTTAAAAAGCAGTAATATATATTTATTGTAAAAATCGGTGATCGTTTTTATCATAACTTCAGGTATTTAAATACCCTTGTGTGTTTTATACAAAAAATGGGAATGGCATTGCATGACCTTGCTTTCTCTTATGATTCTGACTTCTAAAACAAACAAGGCACTTAGCTGCTTCACTAGGCTAATTTTGCTTGGCAATTTTTTTTAATTCTGTGAATGGAGAGAGTACATGCTTCTAGACCTTTTTTCATCATCTCACAGTTTTGTTGTCCTAAATTTTCAGTTCGGATGGTTTGCAGAGTATCAAAATAAGCAAAAGAAAAATTAGTTCGTGCAATATTGCCTGAAGTATTTTCAAATAAAAACCTATATATTGTTTCCCAAATGTATAAAAGACAGAAAATGTCCTCTGTTAACGTGTGCACTGTTGAAGGAGGAGAGTGGACGGTTGTGAACATCTGTGTGGTATCACACAGTAAATTACTTGCGTAGAGATCAGATGTATTTGAAAGAAGCAGATTTTGGAAACCTGCTGTGAGTTTTGATTGCCATGTGCATAGCCTAGTTGGTTTTGATGCAGAATATTTTTCTTACAGGACATCTAGTTGAGGAATTGTGATATCTGTATCTTGTACAGTAACTGAGTTTTTAAATTGCTGTGTTTCTTCTGTGAAGTATAAAAAGGTGGAGCAGTAGAGTCACATTTTCATTAAGTAAATTTATATTATATAATTTTGTCACACTTTAGCTTCTACTACAAAATACTGCAGCTTTCAGAGGAAATAGTTTTCTTCAGCAGCATTTAGTACTTTATAGAGACCTTATTAACATTTTTAAAGTAACTGTAATAGTTTTTTTTTCTTAATGAAAACTACTATATCTCATTTGTTTTCTTTTGACAGTAAGTTGCTTTGCCAATAAACACAATTTGGGATAAAAAAAATTGGAGGACAAGGACTATCTGTAAAGGCATTATAATTGACATCTTTGAAGTGTGTTTACATGAACCTAGAAAAATTGGAATTTCTTTTTTTTAAAATTGACTGTGAAATTAGATGTTAATTCTGTTCACTTTTGGTTTTGCAAGTTGAGAAGTACTGCAAACCAGCTAATCTTGTATGCAACAGTTTTTTAAAAGGAAAAAAAATAGATTAAGCATTTTTGGGAGGGCTCTTGTTCCTTATGCCTGAAGGAACAGTGACTGCTTGCTGCCTTTTTATGTGAGCAATATGCTAGCAAAGAGTCAGTGTAATTCTTTATTCATAAAGAGTAGGAGGGCAATCTTAACCAAGAAGATCCAGTACTGTGATACTGGATACTGGTTGCCCTGTGTGGTTTGGTTTTTCCTCCTTTGGCTAGCAACCTGCTTTGTGACCCTGAGAAAGTTACTTAATATTTTCATGACTCACTGAGTTATAAAACAGTTATAATGTGGACTTCCCTTATGAAGTACTTCATAAATTTTGCATAGGTTATCACTCATATTAGGATTAGGAATTAAGTGTCACTGTGTACATATCTCCTGTTTGTTTTATTAAATGTAGTATGTTAGCTCTTGAGCTGAAGACAAATTTACTTTTTGACTTGAATGTTTTATCTCATAGAACTACCTTTTTTTTTTTTTTTTTTGCTGTGTTACATGTCAAATGCCTTTGCCATTATAATTCACTTGTTTATGTAGAAATGTTGACTTAGAGCAATATAGCAATGGTTAGACAACTTTGACAACCCATTTGAAAAAGATCAAAGTATTCCAGACTATAGTTCATTCATCCTTTTCCTCATTGCAGAAAGAATCTCTGGATATGTAATAACTTGAATTTGTTCATGTTTTTAGGATTGCCTGATCAAAGTACAGTAGTCAGCCAGGGGTTTTTTTTATACCTGATTGCTTTGTCTCTAAAGAAATTGTGAGGTTAAAATAAAGGGGAAAGCAGGCTACAAATACTTAAACTTCGAACTGCGTGGTTTATTTTGATTGAATGTAGCAGTGGTAGAAACATTGAAGGTAATGAAATTCTTGCAAGGGAGAGACCTGAAAGGGGCTAGTGCCCCAACTGAAGGAAAAATTGCTTCTGTGTCCCTGTCATATCTAGGAGAGAAACCTCTCGGCACAGAGACCCTGTGTGTGCTCCGAACATGGGAAGAGCTTCAATCAGAGCTAATCAATTGCAAGTCATAAATCCATTGGAAACCAGGTGTTATTAATTTAGGGCTAATGAAGTGACTTGTAACCATGTAATGGTTAATTCTTACAACCTTCTGCAGAAGGATGTAATTGGAGAGTTGAACAAAGTTGTAATGAGCATGTTAGCATATTGGTGCGAGTTCTAAATTACAAGAAATAATGTATTACTTAATCAGGGCAATGCTGATCAGGATTGAACCTGCTTGGAGTTGGGACTGATTAAATTCACTTAACCTTCAATGTAAATTTTAATATTTCAGGGTAGGGCTCATTGTTCCTTTATTTCTTACTTAAAGCTTATCTCCTGAAATGTTTAGAGAGGAGGGACTAGGAAGGACATTATGGTGCGAATCTGTGTTGCCCACTTAGTGTGATTTTTGACATTCACAATAATCTTGAATCAAGCAAGGAAGTTGTCTGTCTTTTACTCTGTACGCATTTCATGGTGACATAGTGTGAATGATGTTTGAGAGCTATATTCAGCTGATAAGGACTGAATAAATGGTGGATCTGAGGCGTGTTACAGCTGGTGAACTTGCGGCAACTGGGAGTTAAAGGCCTGAGTTCTGCGAAGGCTTCTCTGCTTGTCTGAATTGCACGGTACTTTTCGGGGAACTGTAGTTGATAGTAATCCAATCTTCAAGCATAGTTGATGTTAATATTTTTCCAGATACTTGAATTGACCTGGAGCTGTGAAAGTGCCAACTGTGTGTTGTCTTTAAACTGTGTAAAGAACAGATTAAGCTCACCTCTTTGGCTGAGTCCTTCTGAAGTCTGCCCTTGCTTTAAAGTGGTTAAGATGCCTTTTTTCTGAGTTCCTGTCTCACGGTCACAGGTGATATTTCACAAATAACAGACTGCTTTGGGGACTGATCCATATTAAGGAAGGTGACAGAAGACTAGTTGTGTAGATCTTCTGAGTTTTTCACAAGTTTTCCGACTGAATTATTAATTCTTGTGTTTTTTCTCATTACACAAGAGGGACCATTGCAGTTCCTGTCCCCCGGTGTTTGTTAGCTGGGCTAACAGTTCTCTTTCAGTTCTTACCGTCTGTGAAGAAGGATGGAGTAAAACAAGGGGGAAAGAAATCAAATAGGAAATGAAAGATGTGTTTCTAATCTCTTTATATGTAGGCTGCTGCTAACTGACTCTTAAAGATCATTACTTTATATGAAGCTAGGAGGTAAGTTGATAGTCCAGATGTTTTCATCCCTTATGTGAGTCCGCATTCTGTGTCTGAAATATTTCCAAGTTTGCCTGAAAAAAAAAAAGTGTAAAGACACAATTTATTTAACTTAATGAACACTGAAGTAATATTCATGTGGCTTATGCGTGCATTTTTTTAAAGGAGATAGAGAAGTGGAACAAATGTTGTTATGCTCTTCTTCAGCCAAAAATTGTGAGGTACCCCTAGCATCCAAATTTAAGGCCGGAGTGTGCATTTGGAGTGAAGAGGAAGTTAGGAAGAACCTTCCTCACACTGCTTATCATGGAAGAGAGGGATTCCTTGGATGTGAGGCCGTTCCCACTCTTGAGTCTCAGTGCTCCTCTGAAGCTTATGCAGAGAGAGTAGAACCTGGTAATGCACCTGTATGCTTTTTGCCAGGAGAATTTTCAGGAAATTGGGATAAATTCCCATATAGCTGCTGTCCTTAACCTGATATCCTGGCTGTGGTGTGAGCTGGGCAGGCCTCTGTCTCGCAGACACATTTTATTACCTCTAGTCAATTTGGGTTTCAGAGCTGGAGTTTGGAATCTGAACTGGTGTGAAGCACAAGATGAAGTGGCCTTAGTGTCTGCCTCACTCATTTATGCCAGGAAGGTGTTGATATAACTGTCAAATTCAAGTCTGAAAGAGTTGACTTGTGTAACATAAACTCTTTTATTCAGCATAAAACCAAGACTTTATTAGAGTGAGTTGTCCTCAGGCCCTTGTGAATGTTTTATATCACGTGTCTTTTCAGTTCCCAGGGGTTTTTGACATGATTCATGTTTGGAACTTACTTTACAATTTATTTGCAAAATCACCTCTATCTTGAAGAATACTTGATGGGGTGGTTTTGGTTTTTTTTTTTTCCTTAACCTGCAAAATCCTTAGTAAACTTTCTTTATGTTCTCATTCAGCATGCTCCCACTTGGTCTCCAGGACATCAGATATTGTCTTAAATAGATATTGTGAAAGGCAATTAATTAGTTTTGATTCATTTTTTTCCCCCACCATTTTGGAAAACTTCAGTTTGAACTCTGAGCTTTCGAGTGTTGTTTGTAATTTAGGCACTGTTTTTAATCACTTCATGTTTATCAATCCTGTGAGGGAATTTCAAACAGGTGCTCAAAACAGAGGTTGGTGTCCTTCATTGCCTCTTGCTTGAAACATTTCTTTTAGACAGGCAACATGTTAGTGCTTTACAAATTAATTATAAAAGGTACATTAGATTACAGTTTAGTTTTCCATTATGTAGAACGGTGTACCTCAGTCTGTGGGTGTGCCTTTGTATAAACAGCTCTTGTGGTATGTAGAAGCAGAAATTTGTGGTGCTTTTTGAAAACAAAACTACTTGCAATAATGTGTGTATTGTGGGAAATGCAAACAGGCAGTGAATTTTTTTTTACATCATTTCACACTCAATATGTGTGAATAAGGGTTTTAGCAGCTGCTACCAAGGTTGTGGGTCATATTCTTCCCTACTCACAGTAGGGACAATTTAAGCAGTTCTCCATCTGAGTTAGTTGTTTTAAACTATATTTAGTAAGAAACAATATTTAGGACCTCATACATGTTTGCAAGAGTATGTATGTCTGGTAGGAGGCAATCTGTTAATGGAAATAAAAAGCCACTTGTGGAAATGATTCTGCTACTTCCTCACAATTATTCTGCTTTAGCTATGGCTTTACTATAATGAGTAACAGTAAATGAAATTTTCACTCTATTACTGTGTAGCAGTGGCAGATCACAGGTAGTGTAGAAAGCATTTTGTTTTCATTTAACAGGATACATGGTATCAGGTGGTGTTGATTGACATTTCTTGGATAGTGCTTTACACAGCATTTCATGCAAATCATGTTTGAATGAGACTGCTGCATCAAATTACATTTCTTTCAGATTATAGCCCTTGCAGATGTGAGACAGAGCTTGTTCAACAGCTAGCAAAAAGCTTTTGCTTTTAACACTTAGTGTTTTCACAACTTGACTGCAAAACCCTATAATTACAGCACTTAAGATAGTGACGGAATGATGGGCACTTTCTCTTATCAGATCTATAAGTAGTAGCAAGCAGATGCAGTATGAGATCCCTCCAGCTGTCAAATATTGTCAGCCTGGCATAGAGGGAATGCAGTTTAAAATGCAGGTGACATAATACCCAACATCCTCCATTTGCTAGTGGGCTTCTGATTAATCACGATTACCATACATTATCATACCATCAAATTTAATCATATCAATGAATTCCCATCTGCAGGAGGAGCAGCAGCAGCTAAACATGATGGTAACAGCTATTAAATAAGAGGGAAATAGATGGTTTCTAAATGCAGTAACCCTTTAACTTGCCACGTTAGCTCCAGTGTGCACATGCTCTGTAGATACTAAAATCAAACTGGTGCATTTATATTTCATAGTTGTTGTCTTTTACATTTTAAAGTCATTACTGTTTAGTGCTGCCAAGGAAACCAGAGTTGTTAAATTTTTATTTTTTTTTGTGTTAATGATGCCAAATTTTCTTCAGTCTTAGTACTGCTAAATACTGAACCACAGAGTCGCTGAGGTTGACAAGGACCTCTGGAGGTTATCTTGGCCACTCCCCTGCTTGCAAGGCCACCTAGAGCCAGTTGCCCAGGACTATGTCCAGATGGCTTTTGAATACCTCCAAGGTTGGAGACTCTACAACACTCTGGGCAACCTGTACCACTCCTCAGTCACCCTCATATTTAAATACAAATTTTTTTTTTACTATGTTTTCTGTTATATATAATGGTATGTACGTTGTTTTTGATATAATTTTATGAAATTTGAAGTTTTTTAAGTCGTGTAAGCAAAGCACAAGTTTTTATCAAGACAAAGAGGAAAAAGTATTACGCATATTACTACATAGCCATTAATTAGGTACTGTTAAAGGGATACTTCACAGAAGTCCAGACTAATAAAGAAATCCAATTAAAATATACAATTGATTTCCTTCTACAATGCAGTAAAAGTAATCTGGTGTTTAAATACTGAATGGAGAACTAAAATATTTATTATAATGTTACAGAGTCCTAGATTGATAGTATAGTTGTCTCAAGCTGAGAAAATGTCCTTTTACAAGATCATTCAGTGCATTCGTGTCATCACAATGCAAAAAAAAACACCAAAAAAACCCGTATTTATTTACCTTCTGCATCTTGAGTTCTAGCTAATTCTTTAGAATGTAAAAGGAGAAAGTGTTTTATTATGAAACAGTGTCGTACTACTGTCTACAATCAGATGATGTAATTTAGGGGAATGTTTTGGGGTAACTGTCGGGTTCTCAAAAAGGAAAATATGATCAGGCATGAGTAGTATTTGCAGGCATGTTTGGAGCTCTGGGTATGTATGAAGTCCTCCCATCAATTTGTTTGCAAGGTCAGAAAAGTCTCAAAAATAAGATTTCTTTATAGAATTAAAAATCAGGAATCGAGTCATTCAGGCACTAAATAGTTTGGTCTGAAATGTCATTTTCTAATACAGATGGAAGTCCGGGTTAGCAGCAATTCTAACATTTCTTTGCTAAAGCTGTTTGCTTCTTGACTTTTTCTGTAGCAATCTGAGCATTTTTTGATAAAGGGGGCAGCATCATTCCCAAATCACATATCTTTATCTTAGAGATTCTCAGATTGTTTTTAAATTAGCTGTAGCTGCACCTTCAAGCTTGGAATGTAATGTAGATACCCTGAATTTGATATTCATGATCCAGTTTAGTTCTGACCTCAGAATTGTTTCTAATCGTTAGTGACTTGCAGGTCATAAGATATATATACTAGGTCAATAAATGCTGTAATAACATTTCCATGGTGTAGTCTCTGGTAAGTCCAAGGAATAAGGTATGAATTTTATTAGATGTTTTATCTCGTTAGTTCTGAAAGCAGAGGAGGTCCAGAACTTCTGAGTCCCTAATTTTTTAACACATCTCTAAAACTGTTAGATTTCAGTACAAAAAATATATAGGGAGATTTTATTGTTTTTTAAATAAAATGCTTATGAAATTGCCTTCTTTCAAGGGAGAGTTCATAATTCCCAATGGCGCTAATATCTCTTATACTCTTTCTCCAATTTCTATTTCTATTGTACTTAATCTTAAAAAGTTAGAGGGCACCAAACAAAAATGATGACATGTTCTTCTACAGAATACCCCTGAAGCGATCACAATCCAAAGTGAAACTGAATCTTCCAGATGAATTAGTTTAAAGAAATTACTTAAGTAATTTCTTAAACAAAACCTAGGTTTGTGCTCTGATCTGCAAACGTTGGATTTACTCTTCCTTCAGGCCATTCAGGCTGCTACAACTTGTCTGTCACTTTCTTATTATAGCCCATCTCTGCTCGCTGGAGACACTCCTCTCTCATCCATACAAAACGGGTGGGTGGGAGCCTGGTTTTTCTGCACATCAGCACTGTTAGGAATTTAAAGCTAGAGTTGGGATTTAGTTAACAATAAATTTCCTACACCTGCATTTAATTTATGAGTGTTTTCTGACAGTTGTTCTTGAATGGGACCGCTTATCCTGCCGATTTTCCTTTTCTAATGTATGTGCCTCAGTGGTAGAACAGGTGGAGATTGAAGACACCTGTCTGTGAAGCAAGTCCTTCTGTGTAGAACTGGTTGCTGGTGGGCCATTCTGCTTTGTTGCTTCTTTTACAGAAGCACACTGAAGGTGGGAATATTTTTGCCTCCATTTGCAACATGAATATGCCACTGCTTGATATATTAGGGGGGGTGCCCTGAAACTTGCTGAAAAGGAATACTTTTAATAGACAAATAATCTAAATTTTAGCTTTTATCTCCTGTTTAGGATTGTCTTAGTTTGCTGGGAGTATCCTTCTTTTTCTTTGACTGGGTCCTTATTTTAGCTATTTGATTATGAATTTGGTTAAATAGCAAGGGACTGCATGCCTTTCTGTCCTTGCTTTTACTGGTTTTCTGTGATAACTGAACTCTGATTTGGGTACCTTATAGACAGGGAACAGGGGAGTTGGGCATTGGTGATGTCTTCTGCAGTTGACCTGGGCTTGTGCCTGAACCTCTGGACATACTTTCTTACTTCTTGTGGTTATGTAGTGTCAGAGAAGAGCTTGTCCAAGTTATGTAGAACATTTTCATGTTAAAAATTGCTTTCTGCTTAATTGAGGAAAGTATCAACCCATTCTCTCAGGCCCAGTGTGCCTGTGTTAGTAGGATCTGTGCAGTACGTACTTGAACCAATGCTTACTCTCCCCTTGCATTTTCCCCTCAGAAAATATGTTCCAGAAGCTGTGTAGCACAGTTGTTGTCTTGAGTTTCATGATCACTCTGAACTTTAACTTTTGTCCTACATTGAAATGCATTTAAGACATGACTTCTTACGTAAGGAAATCTTGCAATACTAAATCCATTGGGAAAATCATGGTGCTTGCTAGGTTTTAGTTCACCTTGATGGAATTACATGGCTGTCTTAAGCATCACAGGGAAGTTACTGAGTCATTTAGACTGTATTTAAGAAAATATTGAAATAAGTTTTGTAATAACAATTTCAATGGATCTTTTTCTGTGTGCTGTGCACAGTAAATGAGAAAACTATGAAACAAATGTTTTGTGGGATATATACATTTCTACTTCAAAATTTTTTAACCATATCCTAGATACATGATGCAGGGCTTCCTGTAGCAGAGGATGAAAAGTCAATTCCTTGCACCAGAAGGTAGGCATTTTAGGAGAGCTTTTCAAAAAGTCTAGTAGCTGCTGAAATAAGAGGATTAACATCTTGTGACAGATGGCTATAGTTTTAATTGTCATAGGTTATAGTGGTCATTATTCTTTGCATTTAAACCATATAAGAAGAATTAACTGAGTGGCCCTGCTTAACTGTCAATGGGGTTCTCTTAGTTCTTTGCATTTCAAGTGAGATTAATAAATGAAAACATGTTGTAGAGGCAGGGTGTATTTTATTGAAAGATTCATGAAGTTTCAATGACATTGTTAAGGTATTTAATTAGTCTCATGAAAAAAAGTAGAGTGACCCTTTTAGAGAAGCTGATAAGTCATATAATAGCTGTTAGATCCTCTTTATTCCTTGCTTTATGAGATTAACTTTGTGCTAAGCAATTTATGCTAAGTTTTCTCTTTTATTGGTAACCAAAGTTATCTGTGCTTCATGAATAGATTATTGGAGATAACATCATGTAATTAACAAGAGATGCAGAAAAGTAAAAGTACAATTTGTGTAAGAATTGTATGAGAGAGAATGTTAATTTCTTAACTAGGAAGGATATTTAAAGGGATAAAAGGAAGGCAAAATAGTGCAGTTCTTTGAAAGGATTAAAGTAACCTTATCTCATGTTCTTTCAGAAGGTGGGATTGCCTGAGTGTGTGAAAGTCATGTTCAATGAGCTATTCACAGCTATAATGAATTGTAGACATAAGTTTGCATTGCGTTTTTTTTCCAAAAGTGATTGATAAGGTGTGAGTTATGCCTTAGCTATATTGAATACTGGAAGTTAGCAAAAGGGGAAATTGTACAGCCTGCAGGCATGTGGTATTGTATAAAAATGTCAGTCTGAGGTGCTGTAAATTACGGTGTGTGTGGGAGGAAGAGCGGGCACTTTTTTTTTTTCCTTTGTCAGAGTAAACTTCACAAAATCAAAGATTTAAGACGAAATACCTGTCAGTAGCACTTCAGTGTGCCCTTATCTCCTCCTTGGAAGTATTTCTAAAATGTCTATGGTTTCTTTTAAAATCCACACAGAACTCTATTTCCAATGTAATTTTCTTCTTCTCGACCTCAGTTCTTGTATTCCAAAAAGATAGTACGTAAGAATTTTCTAAGTAAAATTACACAAGGATAAATGAAATGATAGTTGAACATGCTCCTAAAAATCAGGAAAAAGAAGATTAAAAAAAAATACTTTCTTTGGTATTTTAAGAAATGTTGCAATGTTCGGGACCTTGCTTTTGATGTTGAAGCATTGATGTGTCTTCATAGAAGAGAAGACAGAGTGGGCAGAGCTGTGTCCCCTTGTAGCCCCCAGGGCCTTGATGAGACCACTCGAGCTCCCCAGCCTTCCAAAATTACAGCTTCTCTTTGGGTCTTTCAAAGACTCACTAGCACCAGGGCTTCAGGTAGTGGTTTAGGAGGAACCATGACGCTGAAGCGGTTGCAGTTCTATGAAGGGGTATGTGTCGGTTGGTTCAGGACTTTGAGACCAGGTTGTGACATGATGGGTACGTGTCTGCTTCAGGTCTTGTGCCATTTACTGAGTCTGTGCTCTTTGTGCAACTAGCTTTAAATCAAGCTGCAAATTCCATTTTAGTAGTCTTTGCAATTGGTGCACTTTTGCTAAGTAGTCAATATGGTAACGATACAAAGCATTAAATATTAATAATACTAAATCAATAATAATGATACTATCTAATCCAGTAACAACAAGAAGGACAGAAGACGCCTCCAAAATTTTACTGTGTGTGCTCTGCTGGGTCTTTCTCATACAGACATTTGGTAGCTTAGTCTTTGTAACCATTTTTGTATGAGTGTGGACCAGCCTTGTGGGATCTCACTGGAAAGGCCTGCAAGTATTTTGTCCTTTTCTCCAGTGTCAGAGTTGGCCCTAATGTTGGATGGAAATGTAGAATCCTGCAGCCTTGGCTCATCATATGAATGTGCAATTCTCTCTTCTGTTAGGTTGAAACCTGTTAACTGGAAAATAAGAATTGAGAGAATAAGAATAAATAAAATAAGACTGTTGAGACTTATTAAGTAGGGGAGTTTCCTAAAAGCTTAAATAATGGTGAAGCAATAGCTTAAATTATTTTTTGTAGGGAGTCTTCGTTGATATGTGTACTGAATAGTTGGTTGTAATTTGAAACTGTCCAGATAGCAAAACCATGAAAAATGGGAGTAACTACTGTGCATATAAAGATTTATTATGCATCTATGTTACAGTATGCTTATTTTATCAAAAACAGACCATTATGAAAACTGGCTTTTGCACCTGCTCTTCATTAATTTTTGAAGTTAAATAGCTCTGCGTGGTCTTTTCTGCAAAATACCGGAGGGCACTTGGAGGTTATTAGCAACACATACTTGCTGCATGTGGAGTTTAACACTAATGGTAAAATAATCCACTCTTAGAATTATAGTTTAACTACTGTTAAGCAAAAAACCCACCCAAAAATGAAACCACAAAACAAAACCCTCAAAAACTTTTAAGCGATGGAGGACTGTTAAATTAGTTTTGTGCTGGTTTTAGGACAATTAGAATTTGACACAAGTAGAAGTTGAAATTGTAATATTAGCGCCTTCCTATTAAACTGAAAAAAAGTTAATAAAAACATAATAGTATTTCAGAAAGATAGACAAGTACCTCATGGCTTTGTAAGCTACAGTGGATATTTTTCTTACTTTCTTACTAAAAAGAAAAGTTCACTTGTGTCTGGCCAAATGTTAGAGTTTTAGTTTCATGTGTATTGTATGAAAGGAATCCATCATACCATCAGATTCCAGTTGGAATTGTTCTGAAAGCTTTTTCGGAAGAAAAGTCTCTAGCAATGTAAAATCTGAAAACGTGAGCTTCCCCCTTCCTGTGTAACTAGTTTAGGGCAGAATTTTGTTCTACTCTTTAGGGATAGTAGAAGCCGAGTTGGTTTAGAGAAAAAGTGAAGGTCAGTCTTTTTTACGGATGTTAGAATCAAACTAATTTCTTTTTCTTTTTTTTCTTTTTTTTTTTTTTAAGCAAATATTGGTAATTCGTTTTTCAGCAAATAACAAATGTCTTTTGCAATTAATTTTGCATGATTGCCCTTTGGTTATCAGCCAAGAAATGTGATCAGTCATATTTTAGTAGTTCTTCAAAATGTCATATACAGAATGTTGAAACCTGTTCGGTGATCAAATAAGTAGGTATTTCTTACTCAGTCATCAGCATAGCATGCAGCTTTTCTGTAATGTGATTTATATCAGCAGTACTTCTGTAGTTTTGCTGTTTTTTTTTTTTTTAAACTCTCAGGTTTTAAAAACCCAGCCCTCTGTTCCTTTGTGTGTGGAGTAAGTGCTCTGGCAGAAAGGGTCATTGTTTCAGTGCTTATGAATTCTTGCAGTGAGGGACAACTCATGTTACTTTCAGTTTATAAAAAGGATCTTCATGTTACTTGAAACAAAAAATGGAGAAGGAGCATTGGCTTTAGTATTAGAAAATATTTGTTACTTTAAGGATGAGAAGTTTTTAAAGGTATAACTGGAACCTTACTTAAAAAGTAAGCAGGGAAAAAACCCCCAGAATTCTTAACTGTGAGGGATTGAAAAAGGAGAGAGACTAATAAGAAGAGTTCCAAA
Organism: Pedionomus torquatus; assembly: GCA_013398155.1. Classification (NCBI taxonomy): domain Eukaryota; kingdom Metazoa; phylum Chordata; class Aves; order Charadriiformes; family Pedionomidae; genus Pedionomus; species Pedionomus torquatus. The sequence goes on from VZRU01016217.1 coordinate 53,109, forward strand.
CTTCAAATGTTTCTTGTTTCTTCTGATTTTGTTGGACTGATTTGGAGTTAATTTGACCCAAGCTAGTCAATGTGGTGGAATATAATTGAATGAAATATGCCACTAATAAAACCTGAGCAAAAACCTGTTTTCTCAATGTGTTTTGGTGGGTATTTGTTGGGAATTTTGAATACAGTTAGTTTATCTTAAAATCAGTGGAAGTATTTAAAGGACTTTAAATATTTGCTGCTTAAATTAAGCCAGATGGAAACCTTTGGTACTGAAGGGAACTAGAAATCATCATTGCTTATATTTTTGACAGTAAAGCATCTTACTGGTTGTTGATTTCTGTAGGTATTTTTGGTAAGTAAACTATAATTTATTTTTTTTTAAAGTGTGACCTTTCTTAGATCTAAAATAACTTCGTATTACTCAAGTCTAAAACTTAACTAAAGATTATTTCCTAAGGGTTTAGAGTCTCCTTATGATGGGAAATATAAAGCTGGTCTTAGTGTGTGTAGTACTGCCGAACTGTGGTTTGAACCAAGATGCTGTGCTGGTTGCCTGCCTCAGTTGGAATCATTTTGGTTGACATTTTCCGAATACTTTCATTCTGAGATTGAAATGGTAGAAACACACTGATGTGCCCAAGTGAGTTATTTATGAATATTATTACTCAGTTTTTCAAAGGAGAAAAATAAGAATTTGACTGCACTGAGGATGTTTGCGTATATAAGAGCGATGTGAAATTCAATAGCACTTAACATGCATTTGCAATTCTAGGATGCTTTGGGATGAATTATATCTGGACATAATAACAAGGGACGGGGTTGGCAGGAGAGGGAGAACTGGTACAAAGAAGTGTTTATTTAAAATACAAGTAGAGAATCTTTTTCAGCCTGTGCTCTCATGTACTTTTTGTTCCCTGGCAGGAAGAAAAGGGGAAATTGCCTGGAGTTAAGTGTATGGGGAAGAAAGGCAAGGGCTGGGTGGGGTGACTAAGAGCTCCAGACCAACTGCCACAAAACAAGGCCACCAGCTTAGAGTCAGGAAGCTGAGAAGCTGGATCCATGCTGGGATTGGGAACGACTGGGCAGAGGGAAAGATGTAGTGAGGATATGAGAATGTATCTGAAGAGCAGACAGGACAAGAAGAACATGCGGTGAATTGGCCAAGCAATTAATACTGGGCAAGATGTACCTGGCTTGCAAACCGGATCGTAGAAGCAGAGATGCCTGTTTATTTTGTAACCTAGGGCTGTATTTCATAGCCAAACTGAAGTTTGGGAGTGAGGAGAGAGACTGGTAAGGATCTGTTATACCTGATACCTCAACCAGGGCAGAATGTGTCAAGTTTGGGAGAACCGAGTAGAGGAGACAGTGGTCATGCAGTGCCATTTGGTACTTGGAAACAAGCCCAGCCAGATCATTACTGCTGCCAGTTCTTCAGCTCGGGTGCAAATACGTGATACTTATGCTTTATTAGCCCAGGCTTCAGTAAGTTTCCACCTAATTTGTTTTTGCTGACTATTTTAGAAATAGATATACATAGGCATACATTATGTCTAGAGGAAAAATACAAGAATTTCAGAACTTCCAAGTCAAGCTCTCTGCAAATAAGAAATAGCAGGTTGTCTGTTGAGGCTGCTTCCTCTCTCCCCAGGCGTGACACGCTCGTGTGACTGCGTGCTGTAAATAGGATGCAAGATTAAAACCATCTTGTGTGAAACTGCCCTGATGAACTGGTTTCTCCCCCTGCCTCTGTTGCAGTGACCTTTTGCATTATCCAGTGATAAACTAATAACTTAATAGCTAAAATGTCCGTTGGTTTGCTGGGTGCCTCCCTCGAGGCCGTGAGGCTGGCGGCAGCGCTGCGTATTCCTTAGGGTGGCTGTGAGAGCCAAGCTTTGGGAAACAGGCTTTTATCACCGAGGCTTCCAGGACAAGAGAACGCATTTAACCTTCGTTAGAATGCACCTCTAGCAGCTCCTATGTGCAGGGATGGTAGAGGTGCATTTTGGGAGCGAAGGGTCAGGATCCTCAAGGTTTGTGTTCAGTTGCTGTTCTGGCAGCCAGCCAGTGGTGTCCTGCTCACACCAGGGAAGGGCAATGCAGTTCAACAGCCTTGTTCAGCTAAACCTGAATGGATTTTGATGGGACAAATAAATGTCACTGTTTCCATTCCAAGTAACTCCTTCTTCCTCCAGCTGCTGCTGTTTGCAGGTGGCCTGTGAAATTCGAAAGTGTTAGTCTCGTCTGAGGTGGGAAGAATATTTTGTGTTGGTAACTGTTCACTTGCAGAAGCGTGGCAGCTCCTACAAACAAGTGTGTATGTTCTGAGGACTGTCATGCTTGAGTGTAATATAATGTCTTTCCTCTAAATGAAATACCCACAAGAGACTGGCTGACTCGGAGCACTGGCAATGGGATATAGACCCTCTAATCTCCGGGATTGATAAAGTATTTGCAGTTGATGGCTGTATAAAGACATAAAATAAGTAGTCACAGTATCACTTCCAAATAAGAGGTCTTAGTACCTCACATACCCCCATTGAGGTGTTTTCAAGAAGGCTGCAGATTTAGTAATGACTGTGATCCTCAGTGTTTCTCATCTGCTGGTTTGGGCCTTGCCAATCACAGGTGTATCATGGTGGTAAAAAGGGGTGAAGCGGCTTTGGCTTATGGTGCTTTGGTAGTGAGTAGACTTCAGCTTTCAGGGCAAATACCCATTCTTGCTTTTTGCATATTTTCCTAACATGCTAGTATTTTTGCAATACAAATAGGAGAGGATGAGACTGTGCATGCAGTTTAATAGGCAAATGATAAGCCACTGCAACTCCATGGTTCGGTCTTTTTTGCTGAAGACCATATTTCAGTCTAGCAGAGAGCATTTGGTCTGAAGTCCATTTTGGGAAGTTTAACTTCGGCAGTGGCAAGCTCTAAGCTTTAAGATGAGCACCAAATGTAGGCAAAATAGATGCCACCACTGATTTCAGGATACGTATAAAGAAGAAAAGACCATTCTTAGATTAATTTTCATTACTTACTTGATTTACTCACAGATAATAAATGTTTGTTAATGTAGTTATTGACCTGAGGCATAGCTTCTTCCACTTAACAGAGGTTGCCAGTGTATTTCATGAACTTCTGATGTAAAAGAAAAAATGATAGTGTGAATTACTCAATTAAGTGTGGCTGCCACTAAGTTCTGTGTTTGAATTAGCATAATGCTTTCTGCAATATGTAAAGGCTCACTTTACATTTAAAAAAAAAAAACAACTTACTGGAGGAGAGATAATTTTGCAGTCTTTCTTGCGCTTTCAGATGCCAAGCTGTGCATAGATGCAAGTGGTACTATCCTGTTACTTCATTTTGAAAGATTATTTCTTTAATTTTCTGGATACCATAAATTGTCTCCCCCGTCCTTTTTTTTTTTTTCTTTTAAGTAAAGCTGCTTCACTTTTGTAGCTTACATTGTACTAAATTGATGGTGAAGAATAGCTCGGTTTAAGGAGATAAATGTCAGGAATGTCTTCTAAAGTAGACATTCAGATTTTTTTGGATTAATGGGAAAGAAGGTCAATAATTGCATGGATTTCAATAAGCTTGAGAAGAAATGGCATTCCTGCAGTGCTAGTGATTATTAAAACATCGTGAATTCATTTCAAGATACTGTACTCAGGTTTAATATCTCTTCCATTGTGAAAGAATGACTCAGTAAGGGCTGCCAATTTGTACTGATGATAGAAAAGAACTCATAAAGCAATTGTATTTTAAGAGGAAAAAGTTATAGCAGGCAATAGATGAATTCTTGGATGGTAGCCTTAATCTTAGTTCTGCCTTATTAAACAGGGCCCTCCAGACTTTCAGCAGCATACGCCTGGACCGGTTCCTACCAACTTCTCCCAAGCCCCAAGGCTACCAATCCAGGACCAGTGGAGAGGGCCACCACCACCTCCACCACCACTCCCTCCTCCACCTCCTCAGGAAAGAGATCCTTTCTTCATAGCAGGTAAGTATTTGCATTGCTATTAACATAAAAAAGCCACTTAGGTAAGTGGCTATGCAGTCACTAAGTGTGGATCATAAAATAACATGGAAGTGTTCAGAAGAGCCTGAAGACCAGAAGATCTGTTTGATATAACCAGACTGGTACATACCAAAACACCAGGTAGTCTGGTGTCTTTTTCCATCCTTGATGTAATCTTATGTCTCCGTCTGTAACTACCATCAATCATGCAATTAATATAGACAGATACAAAATAGTATCTAAGTGATTGTTGCAATAAAGTTGTGATTTGATATGTTTTAGATGACTAGTACTCTCCATACACTTTGGTTTCCGCTAGTAGCTCTTTAAACCATTGTAATTTTTGTGTACTATCAGAAATCAGCTAAAATGATACAGCATAGCAAACAAAATATATATTGTGTATATATACATATATCTATGTATATATGTATCATATATACTTGATATGTGTATATAGAATGTGTTATAGACATTTTATACAAAATATGTAAAAATTTGCTAAATATCCGGTCAGCAAATGTTACCAGCTTTTTATGAGTTCTTGTGGGCTATAAACTATAATTGCTGGAATCCTTCATGGAAGTAGAATTTCTAGAAGGTATTGCTAATTCCAGCAAATTACCAGCTGTGCTGGTCTTCCGAGCATCAATTCATTTTATGTACGAATGGCAGAAGTAAGAGAGACATAACCTTGAGGGTAGGTAGCTCTTAAAATATCCCATACAATTTTGCTCTCCGCAAATTTCAGCTTGCTTTCTCAAGTCGGGTGGAGCCCTATGTTTCAGAAGTGTGTTTTGTGTCTCGGGCAGGTTGTCATTTAATCGCTTCTCCGATTCCCACAGATCCAAGGTTTCCAAGCCACCACTTGTTCGAGCAGCGGAGCCCCCCACCACCGCCACCTCCTCCTCTTCTTAACAGCGCCCATCCCGTCCCTACCCAAAACCCGATGCCCTTCACCCAGCCCGGCCCGGCGTTTAACCAGCAAGGACAACAACCCGTGTTTCCCCGGGAGCGGCCGGTGCGGCCCAACATGCAGCCTCAAGGTCCCGTGGGGATTCTCCATTTCAACCAGCCGGGTTCGGCCAGTCCGCGGCCCTTCATCCCTCCCCGCCAGCAGTTCCTGCAGGCTCCGGGACAGCCCTTCCTCGCCGCCCACGCCCAGCCCACCATGCAGGTAGGGCTCTGCCGGCCCCGGCGGGGTGAGCAGCGGGGCGGGAGCGCCCTCTGCCGCTCCGCTGCGGGGCCCGGCAGGCAATCGGGGGAAAGGGGAGGGGGCCTCTCGCAAAACCGGGGAAGAATCGCAAAATCTTCACGGTTGGAAGGGACCTCTGAGATCATCGAGTCCAACCATACACACGCAAAAACCCCTCTTACAATCGCGACCACTAGAGTATGCGCTGAAACGCAGCTTGAAGTGGGTAAATGTTTTGGGGATGTGGAGGACCCTGTGTGTTCGGTGGCCTCTGTGCGGCATCTTTTCGTGGTGTTGATGTTCTGCACGAGGAGAAATCCTGAAGTCAAGGGGGTGGGAGGGAGGAGGTGGGAGCAGAACAAAAGGGGGGAAAAAAACCAAACAACAAAACCAACACCAAACCCCAAACAGTTTAAATGTCATTAGAAAAGAGGACAGAAGGCAGGAAGCATTGCATTTTTCCCCATCAGCTGCTGACTTCCACAGGTTTACGTGTAGAACTACTGTGCACAGCTTCTGATAGTTTATTTTTCATTTAGCCTGGTCTGTAGCTGTATTCCCTTATCAGAAATAGTGTGGTGAGTAGGATTAGGGAAGTGATTGTCACTCTGTACTCGGCAGTGGTGAGACCCCACCTCAAGTACTGTGTCCAGTTTGGGGCCTCTCACTACAAGAAAGACATTAAGATTCTGAAGTGAGTCTAGGCAAGGGCAATAAAGCTGTTGAGGTGTCTGGAGAAGAAGTCTTATGAGGAGTGGATGAGGGAACTGGGGTTGTTTAGCCTGGAAAAAAGGAGACTGAAGGGAGACCTTATCAGGCTGAAAGGAGGCTGTAGAGAGGTGGGGGCTGATCTCTTCTCTCAAGTAACAGACAATAGGACAAGAGGAAACAGCCTCAAGTTGGGCCCAGAGGAGGTTTGGATTGGATGGATATTAGGAAAAACTTCTTCATGGAAGAGGTTGTCAGTGTTGGAACAGGCAACCCAGGGAAGTGGTGGAATCATCATCCCTGGAGGTATTTTATTTAAAAGATGGGTAGACATAGTTTCTTGTACATGCTTTAGCGGTGGTTTTGTCAGTGTTAGTTGATGATTGGACTCAATCTTAAAAGGCCCTTTCAGCCTAGACGATTCTACGATTCTGTAGCCACTTACAGAAGTTTTGAGGATGTGGGAGGCTGGAGCTACTCTTCAGGAATTTAATACCTTGAAACTAAAACCAAATAATCTTTCTCTTTATGTGAAGGGTCCCTTGCATCCCCCATTACAGCCTCAGCCGCAACCTCAGCCTCAGCAGCACCATCACCAGCAGCAGCAGCAACATCATCACCAGCAACAACAGCAGCAACACCATCATCATCTCCAAGGGCCACCACAGCCCTTAATGCCCATGAACCAACCACAGTTCAGGCCTCATATGCAGGCCACACAGCAGCAGCCAAATAACAACAGGATGCAGTGTCAGCCGCGACAGGGTCCGATGAAGCCGAGACACGTAAGTACCACATACATCAGTGATGCCTTGCATAGTTCTGTGTGGGTAACAGGCGTGTAAGAATAGGTTTCAAAACTCACCAGCATGGTTTTTCAGTCCTCTTTATTCCATCCTGCTCTGTCACCTTCATTCACCATTTCTTGCTCCTTTTCTGCCTTGATCATTTTATAACCTACATCCAAAATTAGCATGAGTATCCTTCCCTTTTTCTCTTCTCCTTCCAGTCTTCAGTGTTGTTCTTGATCTGGGTGCAGTAAGAGATGATGCAGTTACCCAAGAACTGGCAATGAAGAGTTTTTTGGAGGATAAGTTTGGAGGATAATCTTACCTAAGATTGTGTGGGAGCCCAGTTCTCTGGCACTGGCGTTCAGTTTGAAGACCTCTCTGTACGGATGCTAATAAGCTTCCTGGTTCAGATAATGCCACTCATGTCTTGTGAGTTTGTTCCAGTGCAGCAGGTTTTGTTGCTTGGTAGGTTAGGGTAGCACAGCAGTCTGACAACATGACCAGAGTTCAGAATAACTGCTTCGATTAGGAAGAATCACACAGTGAAGCTAATGAGAACAATGTTAAGTGTGATTCACTTTTGCTTTTAATTAAAGGAAGATACTACCATTGTTAAAATGTTCTCATTTCTATAATTTTTCTTTGCACATTGAAAATAATTGTACCTCTTTGAAAAGTGTTTTTTTCTTTTTTTCCCCAGTGTAACTTATTCATGAAAATGTGAAATGGGAAACACTTTATGGTCTGTAATGAAAGGCTGCAGGTTTTTTAATTTTTTGCTTTTCAGAATACACCTTCGCAAAATATTGTCAAGCGTCCAAATCAGCAGCTACAGTCAACTGCTCCAAGAAATAGTAACTTGCGTGAGTTGCCGATAGCACCATCACACGCTATGGAAATGAGCAACAACAGGCGACCCTCAACCCCAGCTGCTCAGGTCAAACCCATTGCCACTACCATGTCTGCCACCAAGCCTGTAGCTGGTGTTGGAAACTCACAGGGAAGGCCTGAGATGAAACCTAAAGCAATCACACCAGTGGGCCAAGCAAAATCAGAAGTAAAATCTGAACCAGAGGTAAGGCTTTTCTGTTGTTTTTGATAAACAACAAAAGTACCTTCCTTTTTAAAACTCTTCTAGTCTGGCTTGTGAACTGTAAGCTCGGTTAATGTATTATTCACCAAATATTTTTTGGTGCCACTAGAGGCCTCCCTTCTGAGCTGCACTCTTCTCTTGAATGCAGTAAGAGAACCCAGTCTCCATTGACGAAAAAAGGTCTGGAAGGTTGGCAGGGCTGCAGTGAGTATACTTTCTAGGAGGAGGGGTCATTTCTACTATGAAAAGGCAGAGGTTGAGTAAAGGTCATCAATGATACAAGCCTCTGAAATCCCCATTGTGCCCATTTTTATCTTCAGGTTTATATGACCTTTTTTTTCCCCAGGTAATCTCACACTTCTAAGTCAGGAGGCCTGTTCTCTGCCATTCACTATGATGTTGTATAGCTCACTCCACCCCCTAAAAAAAACACGTTTGGAGCATTACCTCCCTCATGCTATTTACCTTTAGACTGCCCAGTCTCCTCTAGGGTCTTGAGCATTTCTACAGGAAGTTGCAGCTTACGTTATTGGCCATGGAGCTTCTTGCTCTTGAAGAAGGAAATGTCTCTCTTATGAAACCTTCCAGCATAAGGGAAAATAGGAGATGCTCACAAGTTTTTGATTTCAGAGAAGAATGTGTTTGCTCTGCTAGTACTCAGCATAATCAATGACATGCCAATGTTTTAGCCTCCACTAGGTCATGCAGTTTATCAGGTTACCATTTCTCTGCACAGATCCTCCTGGAAGCTGGAGAAGAGCCTCCATGAGCACTGATTAGTGTGAGAGAGTGGGTAGGATTGTGCTGATGGTGCTGTTAATCCTAAACATCGGAAGGTGTCAGAAGAACGTGATGGCTAAATGCACACCATAATTTCAGCATCAGGCTATTCTGAGAAGAGCTGTAAATCTCAGTGGTTTAGGTGACCATGAATCTTGTCTCAAGGACCAGGTTTTCTTCAACAGCTGTTGGAAGGCTTTAATTTTGATAATACTGCCTTCCCTTTAAGCTGCTTGTGATTAGCTTTTCATCTTGTTCTTGAATTAGGGATGGTCATAACTGTCACAAATGGGGCACAAAGGAAACCCATAGCTAGCAGTGTTTGACCTCCTGTGCACTTGCTTTTCAACAGAAATATATAAAAAAAAAATAAAAAATCCTTATTTCAGCTTTCCAGCTTTTAATTTTGATCTTTTTGGAAAAAATGAGTTAAGTAATCCCTATCCTCTCAATTCAGTCTCTTGGAATAATCCAAGTCACAGAAAATGCAGTACCTCTTACAGAAGCCTCTGTCTTTCAGGGCGTTAGTAAAGGTAAGTTCAAAGGCCTCCATGTCTAAAATATCTTTTTCTTTCATAATGTAATCATATGAAGCTTAAGGCGTTAGTTCTGAAATATCTCTGGCACTGTTTAGAGAATTAGCAAGTGTCTTTTCACTCTAATTACTTTATTTGTTGTCTTCTTAAACTAGTTTGTTCTCTCCATTTTCAGTTCTAAACATATCCTAACCTTTAATTCTAAGGCTAACTAATCTTACTCATGCAAATTCTTGGTTTTACAAATAAAGCTTTCTTTTTATTTTTGTGTCAAACCTATCTTTGAAAACAGTTTGATACCTGTTTCATGTATGTTTTTACAAAACAGGATTTTTAAAAAATAAAAGGTGCCTTGGAAAAAATTGTTTCCTGGTGTTTCCTATTATGAACCATAAAACTAAAGCCTTTTGTAGATGCATTTGGAAGGTATGAAGAAAGGCTGTAAACGTGTGTGCACAGAACCCTTCCGCTTTCAACGCAGACTTGAAATAGAGCTTTGTGCTGCAAACAGCAGTTGTCCCTTTTCAGCTGCATTGCTGTCGTAGCCTTGTTCACTGATTCCACTTACTGCCACTTCTGCAAACAGTGTTGCTGCGCTAATAATGTTCATTTCCAAGCATTTAGCCATATTCTTCACTGTTGTTGTATTGTAGGTTATTACATTTCTCTCCTTAAGTGGGTTGTAATGTTTTCCGCTCTTCTTTTTGTGTTTTTCTTCTAACTGGCCAGCTTTGTCCTGTTATTTTGCTTTCTGTAAAGATGATAAAGAGTTAAGTTCTGTCATCTTTTTCTAGCTGTATTGCTTATAACTGAATTGGGCAGGTTATTTTGCAAGTGTCTTCAACTGGAAAATTATTAAGACTTTTCTTTGCATCCTTCTTCCTGAAGAGTCAGTGGCCATATTTATGAATGCTGTTACATTCAGGAAGCACCCCAAAAAAAGAAAAATCACAATATTAGCTTTTAAAGGTTTTGCTCACTTTCAAAATAGATATTTGAAGGGTTTGCAACCTGAGTGACTACAAGATTAAATACTGCATTTCCATCTTGCTAATGGTATGCTTTTGTTCCTGTGAGCTTGCAAAATACTGACTTTGAATGCCTTTGTCTTTTTTTGCAGTAGCTGTATCTCTCACTTGCATGTCCTCATTTGGAAAAATAATTTTGTCAATGAAATTGGAAAGTACAGGTGATGACTGTGGGCCAAATTTGGCTCATGTTTGGGTCAGTTTAGGATGAGAGGAATTAAGGCAATATTAAGCATTTTTGAGTTTAAAGAAGGGGGAGAATATAGAAAGGTAATGTGAATCTCTTTAGAAGAAGTGGGTGTTGGAGCTCAGAACAGGAAATAAATTAGAGCACTGCATAATCATAGGTGTAGCGATATTGCTCCTTAAATTACAGCTAACGACCCTGATATACTGAAAGAAATCCTTCACGTTCCATTTTTAGAAATCCAGTAAATTTTGAAGTTGGGTTGTTGGGTTTTATGTTGCTGTCTTAAAAAAAAAATACTTGCAACATGGAAAATAGTTGCTACATTGTTATGGGATCAAATGATCTAAATACTTTTCATATTTTTTGAAATTAACCACCTGAAAATTTTTACATGTCTAAATTTGAGTTTCTTCCAGTATAAATTGGTTTGATTTCCAAGTTTTTATAATGGTGTTTCCTGTCTTGTGCTTAGAAGATTCTTCTTATTGCAGTCTCTTTCCAGTTGGAAGATCACAAGAGGGCAGTGTGTTTCTTGAAGAAACCTTAATTCCCTTACTGTTTGTCCAAGAGCCATAGCACCTGTGTGTTGTAGGGTGGCTCATACTTTCCCTAAGGTTCAGGAGCTGATGTCATCAGTGATGTGAGATGTGTCATGTCTATGCAGGTGCCTTTTATTTAAGATGCCTTGTGGTTTCAAACACAAGCAGCCAAAGGATGTAATTTGGATCTGGCCTTACCTTTTATGGCCTTGTGAATTTTTTGGATAAATGTAACACTGGAAGCAAGAGAGTCTAGAATCAACTTTATTTTTTTAAGATGAATGTGATGAACGGATTTGTATATATGTCATAGATAAACTGTTTTGATTGCTTTGTTCTTGCACCTGTTCTGCTGAGGGATACAAGCAAGCCTGTTCTTGTTCCTTGATAGCAGACCAGAATCTGGTTCTTACAACTCTTCATTTAATTCTATTAAGTAGTAATAAAGCCTGCAGACTTCTAAAAAGGTGTGAGTTGGTTTGTTGTTTTCTTTTAACTATATAAGCAGCAGAACTATGTACTGCTATTGTAAGCTAGTGTCATTCTAAGTTCTGGAGAATGATGATGGGCTGCTGCTTCTCTTCCTGTTGCTCTTCAGTTAGACTCAAAAAAGCAGTGTGTAACATTTTCTTTTGGCACTTGCCATCAAAGCCACTTTGGGCCCTAAGACAGAAGAAACTCTATAGCTACAGCTTGGTCTTGCCTTCAAACTATAGTGAAATATGTTGTGTTCAAGAAATGCTTAAAGATGAGTGGGAATCTCTGCTTTAAAAAAAAAAAGAAGTCAAGGAACAACAAAAAACCCCAACAAATTTAAACATCAACAATAAACAAATACGATCAACCTCTTCCTCCAAACCCAACAAAAAAACCAACCAACCCTCCACAAAACCAAGGGGACTGCTTTGCATCTCTGGCCTTGTACTCTGTAGCCCCCTGTAAATGGAGGAGCCAAATACAATACATCCCTATGCTGCTATATATACCCTTTGAGTTAGTGTTTTGTACTTACTAGATCATGATCTACATCTTCCAAGGCCTTCTGAACTGGTAGATGATGATATGAGCAGACAGGTCTCTGGTAATAAAGGAGAGTTGGTAGAAGAGCTGGTCTTTTGCAAATTTTTGCTAATATTAACACTCTCAATTGAACATAAAGGAAAAAAAAAAACAACAGCACTGTGTCCAAAGGTAAATTTGGTACTGGCTCACTGGCATCCATCACATCACTTGGAATCTGTGAGTACAAGTACTTCTCCTCTGGGCTTTTATATCTGTGAACCGCCTTTATGGTAGTATCCATTCTGCTGTTTTTTTTCCTTGGGCTGAGGAGGATTCTGCGATGTATCAGGGAAAAAAGCATTTGTATTTAAAAAAAAAAAAAAAGTTGTTGTAGGTTTGGGTTCTGTATGTATAAAAAATGACATTTGTGTTGACAACAGCTTGCACCCAGTTACCAGGAGGTAAATAATTTTATCATGGATTTGCATTTTAGCATTCTTTCTGCTGTAGAGTACCAAAATGCAAAGTATTGTTACTTTGAGAGCCTGTTTCTGTTAGGGTTGGTTAGGATAACTCCAGTAGAATGTTATACTCGCCACCATCTGTAAGCAGTCTCTACAAGTCTCTAACTTAGTGTTTCAAGCAGTTGAAAATAAAAAATAATACAATGAGAAAGTATCCTCTGTAATTTTGAAAAATGCAGTTGATTGATCACAAGAGCAATTTGATTTCTTTTCTAGGATGATGAGAATCTGCATTTGCTTGACTCTTGTCCATTTATATACAGCTTTTCATAAGAATCCATTGTTCCAAAGTAGAAGAATCTTTAGAAAGGTTATTCTGGAGGGCCGAGGGCTGGAATATTAAAGGCATTCTCTATATACCATTAATATTCCAACACTGCATTTGGCAACATTTTGATTCTGAAGAGAGTGCATGAGTTCAAGGTCAGAGAGATTGACTTGTGCTGTTCATTATAACCAATTATTGTGTGACAAATGAGTTTGAGATCAGGCTGAAAATTCTGCAAGAAAAATCAATAGTTCTAATCAGGGCCTTTCAGGTCATTTACCACCCTACCTTTTGTTACTTTGTCAGAAAAGAGCAAGATAAAACCTGTGTGACAGTAGGTTGCCTCTGTATTGTTGCTTCCCATTTGAAACATATTTTGATATCTTGAATTATATTAATAGTTTAATTGGTTTTAGAAACTTCTAAATGAGTTCCAATTTGTAAAACTTCATTTCTTATTTTTTTTTAGTATTCTGAAAAGGTTTCTCTACTGGTATTATCGCTTTTTTTTTTTTTTTTTTCCTGTCTAGGAAGTAGTATATCTAAGTTCTAAACCAGATTTGAGTTGTTTGTAATGAATAGCAAATAAACCTTACCAGCAGATACACTCCACTAACAGCTTTAGTTCAGTGTCACGGATAATTTAAAAAGGTCTTCAGAGAGTTATAGCTTTACGACATCTGAGGCAATTTAATGTTGTTTTGACCGAGCTGGGCATTTGTGGAGAACTTTATAAATTCATTTGTATTTTCCTTTGTAGTATCCAGATGAAGATGAAGAAACTAGGCTGTATCGTTTGAAGATAGAGGAGCAGAAGCGACTAAGAGAAGAGATTCTGAAGCAGAAGGAGCTGAGACGGCAGCAGCAGGCTGGTGCTAGGAAGAGAGAGTTACTCGAAAGACTGGCACAGCAGCAGCAGCAGCAACCTTCTATGCAACAGTCCTACGTGCAGCAGGAGGACGACGACTCTGAGTTCCCTACCAATGGCAGCCCTTACATCCCCCACTCTGGCTTACAGACCAGGCAAAACGTGAAAAACAGACTTCTCGTTAAAAAGCAAGATATGGTAGTTCCAAATATCCAGCCCAAAGCCACAGACTTCCCACAGGTCGGAGGGAACATGCAGTATCAAGGACAGCAGCTGAAGCCAGTGAAACAGCTGAGGCAGACTAGGACGGTACCTCCCAGCCAACCTCCGGCACCGCAGAAAGTCTTACAGACCAAACCGGCTGCAGCATCGGTGCCCACCACACAGACTGCTCGAGTGGCTTCGGTACCGGCAAGGCCCCAGGAACTGAAACCCAGCATGAAAAGGACTGTCATGCAGCGGACAAACAGTGGTAGTGGAGAAGGGCCCCATGTCGGCAGCAAAGTCAGGGTGATTAAGTTGTCAGGAGGGGTAAGTTTCCAAGGCTCATCTCGTGTCTGTGTGTCCTCATGGTTTGTTTCTGTGTGTTTCAGTCTGTGTAATCCCAAAATAAAAACTGGGCCAAAGCTGTTGAGGGAAGTAGCAGATTTAGCAGACCTACCAAGCTATATTTTATATTTTCAGAACTGTAAGTTATTAGCAGTTATTCAGAAATTAATGTTTGCTGTAACACTTTACTGCCAGGCAGTTTTCTCTGAAATCATGTTGAAGTAATGCTTCCGAGTTGTAACTTGACTCTGAAAGACTCCTCAACTGAGCTTCTTTTGCTTGAGGCTGATAGGTCTGATAATGAGTCATCAGAAAGGATCTGGCTGGCTGTTTAAGGTCCAGTTAAAATGCTGGGCTCTGCTTCCTTGGGAGCTGAAGCCACCTGATTTAATTGCGTGCAGGTGCTGGTGTTAGTGTGGCTCCTGTACTCAAGGGAAGATTGTTTTCATTTTTCTTGGGAAGTGTGTTGCGAAACTAATTTAAGCAGTATGTTGGAGGGGGATGTTTTCTGTTAGAGACTGGCTTTAAAACGTTACCATTTCACTTCTGCATCTAAATGAGATTTCCTTATCTTTTGATGAGGGGTCTATTATCTGCAGAGTGTCCCTTGAGCCACCAGTGTTGTGGAGGACTCACAATACTCATCTTGATGGCAGTGTGCATATATTCTGGAGCTTTGCTTAGAAAGTATCTCGACCAAATTTCTTCTGTCTTAATGAAAAGACAAGTTAATTTGTTAAGGCTGTTAAGAAACAGACATGAAGGGACATAGTGAGATCGTGTTGTTGGGGTGAAATCTGTCCTCGGGTTTATGCTGGAGAGGGGGGGAAGGAAATGTGGCTTAATGTTTAATGCTATCATACGTTGGAGGTGATTTTTTTTTTTTTTATTTGAAGTATGCTTCTTAAATTATTCAGAGCATTAATTAGGGAAACTTACAGAACTGCTGTAGTCTGTAATGAAGTGAACAGTGTTAACAGCAACTGAACAAGGCCTTGGAGGCTAGGCTTTACTCTGTAGGAATGGGGAGGAAGTCAAAATGCCAGTCTTAACTATTTTTATAAATGTTTTTTACAGCTCATAAAACTTAAATACACTTAAAATTGCGAATGGTATAATGACCATGTCGTCCTTTAAAATAATAACATGGAAGGGCCTTAATGACTACGTAGAGCTGGCAACAGCCTGACTTGGAGGATGTCTAGTTCCTCAAATAACTCAAGTACTGAAGAATAAAGTACAAGAAATTCATTCTGTTGGGCTAAAAGTATTTATATATAAATATGTCTGCTAGAATCCCAGTGGCCTTCAGGACTTGACAGGTTTGTTATTCATGAATAATTTAATAAAGCAATCATGCACAACTTCTTTTATTATGGGGTGAAACAAAACAATACCAGTCACCACTGTATACAGCTCTTCGTAACAAATGGTTATCAGTGCCCACAGTAGCATTCACAATTTTTATCATAATGCTCTATTTCAGAAAACCATAAATTACTTGTTTTCAGATAAGTCTCGTGGTAAGCAAAAGCAATTAGCTTTATTAAGTGCGTGTGTAACCCCTCTTCCATTGTATGCAGGAAGAGATTTGTTCTGTCCTTAACTCACAGATACCAAGGTTTTGGCAAGGTAACACATGTTCTTTACTTGTAGCCTTTGTTCCTTTTTTCACATTTTAAGTTTTTTAGCTGTGATAGAATAAAAGCAAGCATTGCAATTAGCTGTTTAGCCACGATCAAGATAGTTGATTAATTTTTAATCAGTTAGTGACAAGCTAAATCTATGACTTTGTTTCTTTGACCACACAAGGCAAAAGAAAAAATCGAGCCGCAGGATGGTGGGTGATCTTGTCCTTTTTGACAGGATTTTAAAGAAGAATTAAAAGCTGCTTGGACTCTGAATACCATAAAAATCGCAGATCCCATTTAGTTTCCATTTCCAATGTTTAGTCCTGCCACATGCTTGATTTATTTTCACAGCTTTTGCCTCAACCCTAAATATAAAGCACAACTGAAATCTCCTTTTTCCTAGCCGTTCTCCTTAGTGTGTAGTAGTGCTTCCTCTAACTCCCCCTGCCTTTGGCCAAAGGGATGGCTGCTTATCTTTCACTTGTAGGTACTGACCTGGTCCTGCACGTAAACAGTGCACCCGTTTCTCTGTCTAATCACTTCTACCCTTCTTTCTTTTTAGAGCTCTTTTGGGCAAAGGTGTTATCTAGAGCAAATTGACCTAAACCAGGAACTGGTAGCAAGGACCATTTGAGATTTAGTAGGACCATCTGTAGAACTGGGTAAATGTTGCTGCTGATGGTTTTCTGTTTAACAGTTAAGTAGATGTACTTGGTGTATTGGTGAGATTTATGGTGTACGAATACTGTCAGAGGTAATGGTTTTCTTCTCTTGAGGGCATTGTTTTTCTCAGTCTAAGCTTCTAACTGTGTTTGTTTGTGTTGCTGGGCATAGCAGTACTACTGAGGATCTCCGACCTCCATGTAGAAGGTTCACTGTTACTTAAGGTAAAATGGCCTTTCATTGGTTTCCACAGTATTTTGTCTTGAGCGGATTTTGCTTTTTAAGTATTTTTATGGAATTTTAGGAATTAAAAATTACGTTCCAATGAATATTTTTTTCTACTTTATCTAATGCACAGGATACCCTAATTTATGGCTTCTTATATTTAAAGAAAAGGAAAGTAGAAAATGGCTCAGCACTTCCTGTATGTTAGACTAAGTCTGTGTATCACAGACTGAGAGAGTCTTGAGAGATCGTTCAGCCTGGAGAAGAGGTGGCTCTGGGTAGACCATATCATGTTCTTCCAGTATCTGAAAGGGGGCTTACAAGAAAGCTGGGAGGAGGGACTTTTTAGAAGAGCACGTAGCAATAGAATGAGCAGTTATGTCTTCAAACTGGAAGAGCACAGATTTAGATTAGATATTAGGAAGAAATCTTTCACTATAAGGGTGGTGAGGCACTGAAACAGGTTGCCTAGAGAAGCAGTGGATGCCCCATCCCTTGAGGTGCTCGAGGTGAGGTTGGATGAGGTTTTGAACAACCTGGTCTAGTGAGGGGGGGTTTGGAACTAGATCATGTTAAGGTGCTTTCCAAACTAAACCATTTTGTGATTCTGTATCAAGGTGACAAGTGTTAGGAACCATCATTAATAACTTTGATGCTTTTTAAAACAGATTCATTTTCCCCACTGCCCAGCCTTCTGATACCGTTGTGCCCATCCCTTTCTAATACTCCTGTAGTTCATGCAGGAATGACAGACGCTACAGTTAACAGTTTTCAATTCCTTTGAATTTTATGTGCCTGGAAAATGAGGCAGTGCTTAGCGCTTAGCAGATGAATACTGAGGTTTGTGGTTTTGGTTTTTTGGGGGGTTTTCTGTTTGTTTGTTTGTTTTCTTTTTATGGAGGCCTAAATATCTTTTGATGGATCTGGCTTGATTTATGAATTTTGTGGCATGTCTTCAGAGCCATCCTTTCCAGATAAAGGAGTTCAGCATATTTGCTGAGTATTCATACTAATCTGTTTTCATAAGAAAACATCTGAGATTTACCTAGCTTGGTGAGGAATGTGAAGTCAGTCCTAGGGATACGCATAATAATAAACCCAATGAGGTTGTAGAATGTTGTTTGTTGGGAAGAAACACCTTAGTAAATCACTTAATGTGATGATAAAATTACAGAAAATAGGAGTGAAAGGATCATGGAAATAATTTATTCTGTCTTCAAGGGGAAATGAACCAACCTTTTTCTGAGATTGCATTACTGGAGATTGCTTTGGCCATTTCTTCCAGTGTCTATACATTTAAGAGAACTTTCCTTGTAACAAACCCACGTTTTCTTGCTGCAATTTTGAATCCATGACTAATTGTATTATACTTCAAGGGATATGGGAATTTACATCCCTCTTTGGGTGTCTCTCTCCTTAGAGATCTCTCAGCTGTTTCTTAGCACTCATGTCCTTCACTCCCTCTCAATGGGGCATGTTTTCTAACACCTTGACTGCCTGTGCTGGTCTTTGGGCTCTCTGTGATCAGTCTGTCAGTAAATATTTCCAGTACCGACTGTAGTTGAGTTCCTTCAACCAATACATCTTTAGTCCCGGAAGAACAGGTTTGTACCAGCTACAGCCTTAAATATATTAAGATCGTATGAAATCTCTGCTGAACATGTTTGTCATTTAGTTGGAGGTTCTTTGGGGAAATAATAGTATCTTAAAATCTCTGTATCTTTCAGTCATCTTATATTGTTGTTGGGTGATTTCTCTCTAGCCAGAAAATAGCCTACCATGCTCAAAGAGATGTGTGTCTGTCCCAAACGCCTGAAAATCCTGGTTCTTATGCTGCACCAAGAACACATCGTTCTGTGTTTCTGTGGAGAACTGCACAATGAGCTTTTTTCTTAAATATATATAAATACATTCAAATCTCAGTGTTCCCTGTTGGATTAGAAGAAGTATCTTACGATCTTAATTCCTGAAAACCTGAAATGCTCTATCTGAAAAGCTTGAAGAGTCAACAAGTGCTTTTGTTTTAAAGGCCTGTCACAAAAAATGACCTTGGATTGTAAAAAGAAAAAGAGACTTGGAATGAAATACAACTTAATTCATATTTAGAGTAACTGGGAAGTTTGAGATATGAATATGGAATTCTAAATATGGAAAAAGATACTGATTGAGATGATTCTTGTTTGATAATGTAACCTTATCAACAAAGCTTGCTTACTGTTTGTACTTGTTTCTACTTGCGTGTGTATGTTCAAGTTTAATTAAAAATGTTTGACTTGAAAGCTCTATAGCGCCTTTCATCTAAATATGTCAGGAATTGCAAACACCAAGATTTTTGGCCTTTGCATGACCAGTTGTTGAGGGAACCCTTCACCCAGCTCTGCAGCGCTGCTGGCTGTGAGAAATACAACCAGAACTCTTCCTGTATCCAGTCCTATTACTTTTTAAGAAGCAAGAGGGGAGCATTGAGGCTTATTCCTATCCCACTGTTCTGAGGAGACGTGGATAATGTCTATATTCCAGCAACAGCAGACTAAGGGAGCTTCAGAAACCGTGATATCTGAATGCCTGGATACCATGTTTGTCACTTCAGAGTGTCAAAATGAGCAAGACCTTTGGAGCAGTACCGACGTAAATGCTGCTGGAAAGTGCCTGCCACAGCCTGCAAGATTTCACTCAGTTTCAATCTGGAAATACTTCAAGAAAGCACATTAATTTTTTAATTCCACAACAAAGAAAGCAGGTAAAGAAAGGAAGTCAGGAAGCCCTGTGGTACTCTGGTTATGAAAAAAAGCATAGTATTTTCATGAAACATTTGGGAACAGTCAATAAACCCTCTCCTGTCAGACTTCCAGCAAGACAGAGTATTTCATGGCTTAGGGGGTAGTGTGCTGGGCTGGGCTGTACCCTTTGGGGCAAATTTGGTTAGTGGAAAAATAAAATACAAGGTCATGTGTGGATACGCTTAAGAACTAGAGGGTCTTAAGGTGACAACCAAACCAGATGCAGATAGTGTTTTATGGACTTTTAATAAAATCCTCAAAAGAGGGAAGTTACCAATATAAATTGAATTTAACTTTGCTGTTGATAACTTGGAACTAAAGTGCAATAAAGTATTTCCTATTGTAGGCTGCAGAACAGGTTTCTCCTTTTCCTCAGGAGACTTTTAAATTGTATGTGGAGGAAAGAGTGTTGCTTCCTCCTGAACACCCTGAAAGCAAGGCGTTTGATATTGCTTGTCGCTCTTGTTAAGTCTCAAAGGAGAATTTTTCTGCCATTGTAGGTGTTCTAGTGCAAAATTCATATTGATACGATGTTGGTGTTACTATCTAGTGGTCCTGTTTCCTGGCAGGAAATGACTGAAGGCAACTGTGACACCACTGAAGTGCAGAACAAAGAGCTGTTTTTCAGATGAAAACTAATGGAATACAACCTCTTAACTTGGGGGGACACAGCATACAGATTTGTCTGGTTTAAATTTAACATTTCAAGAAGTCACTAGTGTCTTTGCCAAGTCGTATTTCAAGTTGGGGGGAGAGGTAGGTCATGTGGGTTGTCAGTGCCAAGATTCTACAAGAAGCTTTGGGCAGCACACCAGGGGGATTCAATTTGCCATTAGTTATAAGCTTGAAACTGAAAGAGGAGAGATTTAAATTAGATATCAAGAATATTTTACTGTAAGGGTGGTGAGATGCTGGCCCAGGTTGCTCAGAGAATCTGTGGCTGCCCCGTCCCTGGAAATGCTCAAGGCCGGGCTGGATGGGGCTTTGAGCAACCTGGTCTAGTGGGAGGTGTCCCCATGGCAGCGGGGTTGGAAGTAGGTGATCTCTAAGGTCGCTTCCAACCCAGACCATTCTATGATTCTACAATTCAAGGAGCATGAGTTAGGCAAACTAGACATGACACAAGAAGGAAGGCTCCAGTTGTCCTGGTTTCTGTTACCTAGTGCTGGCTTTCTGTGCGGTAGCTGATGTCTGGCTGAGAAGTACTCCTTCAGAGCTGTGGGCCATCAGAAGTTGTGAATCACCAATATTTTCTAACAGGAACCTTTTCTCTTAGTGATTTTTCTGCATAGCCAGTCTTTGCTAGAACTCCCCGTACAAAAAAATTACCCTGGAAACTGGCAGCTGAAAAGGGAACCAGGAAATTTTGCTCAAAAACATGTTTATTGACATCTACAGCATGTATTTTGCAGACAGCAGCATAAAAATAAAGGTCCTTGTGAGAGTATTGTACTGATCTATTCCAGAACCTTCATTTTGCTGTAGCTTTGCAGAATTTGTCTTTTGTTTTTTTGGTTTTTGGTGGGTTTTTTTTCATGATGAACTGGTGGGTGGTTGTCCTACAAAAACATGTAGCTGTGATTTGAGATCTGATCACCTGTGCTTCTATCACTCCTGGTGTAACTTCAGTGTAGTACAGGTATGGCCAGGATCCTCTGACATCTCTTTGGCCAGACCTTCTCCATGCCTTAGTTCTCCTGTCATACAGCTGAGGAGATCCTTAAGGTAAGAATTCTATTAGTACATGGAATTGTATGGAATTAGCTGGGGTTTTTTACAAGATGTTTTCTTTTTGCTGTTCTGACTTTTCGTACTCCATTAGGCACAGAAGTGATATTCATCACTTCATGGCTTGCTGAAGCAGCTTAGCAGTGTCTTTTTATCACAGGAAGGAAACTGTTTCTACATTTTCCTTGTTTGTTGCTTAGTCTTTGGGTGCTCTTGTTTGAGGTGAAGTGGCCCTGTGCAAAAGTTTTAGGCTGGGAAAAACAATTCGTTGCTCAGCACCAGAAGTTTTTCTTTTTTTTTTTTTTTTCTGGTGTGAACAGGGAATGCTTCGGTGGTTCTACCACTTCTGTAGTCTGATGTAGCTTATTTCTGTGTCTGCTCTGAGTCAAAACTAAGCCATTATTGTCTTAAACCAGTTGTTAATGATGAGTTGTCTATTGATAGTGTATTGTAGACTGGTTGGACAGCAGGAGGGTTTTTTTAAGTATTGCTATTCCTGAATTCTAAAAAAGACTTTAAAAGGTCTTAGAAGGCCTTTGAAAAAAGGTCTCCAGGTGTTTCTCGTTGGCATTTGACAGATTGAAAACAGATCTTCAGCTGTTCAGAAACAGTACTTGGTCATGTCACTTGGTTGTGGGATATTTGGCAAGTGATTAGGCTTCCTATTCCCAGATCCCCAGTCTGTCAACTGGCTGTATCAAAGCGGTAAAGCATTTGGAACCCCAGTCAAAGAGAAATACTTAATTATTAGGGGTTTGCCTTTAATACACATTTCTGATAATGGTAGTGTGAAAATACCCATGTAATATTAGATGATAGCCTTTCTTGCTTTGCTGGGTTTTTGCATTGCTACTTTTTTTCTCCCTGTTACATGGGGGTCACAGTTGTCTGTGTAGGTGTCTGTCTTTTTTACTATAGTCAGTTGCAGTATCAGTAAAATACAAGTTTACGTTTTGAAAACCCATATAGCTGATGATGAAGAGTAATTTCTTATTCTCGTTCTCTTGAAGATGAATTTAGTAACCTAAAGGATGAGGGTTTCCCCCCGCCCTTACTGTGGTATTGTAAAGGTACCCAGTTTTAAAAATAACTGACTTAAACTGGTAACAGATGAGGGTGTTTCTCCTTCCTTAAAGGAAATCAATTACAAGACATTTTTGGATTGGGATTTCCCTGCACAACTTAAGCCTTCATCACGTTACAGAGAACTTGAGTTACAGTGCATCTGAGAAAAGATGAAAACGTTTTACTTTTCTGTTATTTTCACACAAATCAAGCAGAGTTTATTTCCTTTAAGTGCTTTATCCGGCATGCGCATCCCGTTACTATTGGGTGATTTTGAATTAGCTTTATAAAGATTACATGGATAGGCACAGCATTGTCGTGGTTAATAGAAACCTGTGCAGTGAGGTCCGTGGGCTGCAAGATCACTAACAGCACCAATGACAGTGAAGTATGGCCTTATCGAAAGGAGAATTCATAAGAGGCTGCCCTGGGACACTGCACCACTGTCCTTCTGTGTATCCTGACAATGTTATCTGTCCTCTCAGTACGGAGTATCAAGTGTCTGTCACGAGCACAGAAATTAATTTAATGTCACCTGAAGACATGCAATTAATCTTTTAGAGGTTTTCATAATACCTTTACAGAAAGAGTTGCCAGTTTGGCGGATTTGGATTTTGGGGTTTAGCAGAAGATAAGGGAAATTAATTTTTCATCAGGGTTAATACAAGCTAGCAGGGCCACAAAGGCTGAGAAAAATGGTCTGGGAATTTGTCAAGTGTTGTCACTCTAGAATAATGCTGCTTAACGTCTGATAGGTGTAATCAAGAGTTGAGATTTCTATAGAGGGGGATTAATCAATTTGCTCACTGCAGAATGCAAGTTGGTGATATCATTCCTTCATGGGGTTTAAGAATGAAAGTAAGATTTGATCTGTCAAATTGCAAGCAGCTCTGACAGTATCAATAGGCATTTTTATCTGTACATTTTAAAGCATTTGTTATAAATAAATTTGTCCTGCTAATGTTGGTGGCAAATAAACTTCGTCTTCCTTGTAAAATTGTCATAATGATTATGATAGAGTAGAAAGCTTCAGCTTGGTAAATTCAAGCAATCTCTCATAAAATACTGCTTTTAGAACTTGTGACAGCATGGTCTTTATGGTTCTCAAAACACCACACTGCCTATATATATATATGTATAGTGAGAGTCTCACCATTGAAAAACAGCTTTGATAAGTATCGGGGAATCGGTTCTAAAATTCATGGCCGCCGAATGGTGTTATTTCTCATTTTTGTTCCTCCAATTTCAGATCAAACTGTGCAGACCCCTCTACAGCAGAAGTCGGAAAACCATTCACTATGTAGATCAAATCCAATTGCCTTCATCTTTTGATTTTGTTTAATTACATGCAGTATTGTGAAATTAACTTGTTGTTGTGGCACCACCAACAATCTTGCGGTACTTGAAATTTGAAATACAGCTTTTATACTTTCCCCTGAACAGAACTCCTGCCGCTTAAAAAAAAAAAAAAGCCATTTTCATTACTCCAGAATTAATCTAATAATGGTGAAGTTTTGTTCAAGAGAAACTCTTTCTTGGCTGTATGTTAGGAAGGCAGACCTTTTATAAAACTTGGAAATTCAGAGCTTGAAGGTTAAAATGATTTGTAATACAGAAAGTAGGCAGTAGACAGTAACAGAAAAACATTCTCCGTTTATTGGTTTGTAGACTGAGAATGGAAATTCCCTTTTCTGCAGAGGACTTTAGAGGAAATCTGTGGTGGAAGTTCAGAGCTTGTATCAATCAGTCTCGGGTCTCTGTGGTGGACTTAAAAGTATTCTACCTGGTGTTGGCACTGTGTGCATCAAAAATGTATGAGGCATCCCTGAAAAATTTAGTGTTGCCCAGCACATCCCAAAATGCTATGGAAGAAAAAAATCAGTTAAAAATGTATTTTGACAAGAGAAGACTTAAAATTTTAATACCGCTTCCTACATGTGTAAATTTAGGGAGGGTGGTGATGTGAGGTAATGGAAAACTAGCAATAGAGAAGTTGTCTTGAGGAAAAGCAAAGGTTGATTTCAAATGACCTGTAATGGAGACATCTTAAGTAGAAGAGATGCTAATAATTTACCTTCTATGATTTAGACATCCGTTTGGGCAGCTTCTGCAGTACAGCTTCAGTTCACTTACCTGCTTTGCTGTGTATTTTGATTCACCTTCTGGGTGCCTGCTTTGGGTACCTCATGAGTGAAAATCAGGAGCCAAAGTACGTGCAATCATCTTTACAATCTTTTTCCTCCAAAATGTTAATGTTCTCAAATGAGCACGTGACCTACAAGAATGTTCTAAGGTTTTACAGCTTTAAGTACAGAAGTTAAAAGCTCTTGGCGGGTGTTTTGCTTGACTTAGTTCTGCATTTGATGTACCTGAAAAAGCCACTAATTGTCTTGTGCAGAAGAAGTTTAAGGGATGCTGTTGGTGGTGAGTCTAATTCGCCGCTGAGTTCTACTGCAGAGGTTGTTCATTTTGGCTCAGACAGTGCTTGTCCCTGCGCTGTCACGTCTTTATTGAAAAAGGAATTGGTGCTAAAATCTGAGGCTGTGATGTTTTGCTTCCTACACACATAATGACCTAGGAGTCACATTGAGTTTTCATTTTGTTAGAGAAGACCACCAAATTTTGTATGCAGTTGAAGCCAGGGCTACCTGTAATGGGAGACAACATCTAGCTGACTTGTGGGGAGCGCTGTTAGCTGCCTGCTCACACACCTCTCTTGAGAAGTGGTGCTGTGGGTTCATCTCTGCTTCCCCTCTTCAAGTCATCTCATAAAGCAGTAGATGCTCAGAGATGTATAAAGAACGGATTTCATCCAGTTGCCTTTTCTTCCTTCTTGTTGGAGGAACAAGTAGACCATGCCCCATCTCCTGTTCTTACCCTGTGGACTTTATTGCTTGTATAGGATTTGTTATTTCTGAAATGTATTAATTCATTAAAAAATCCAGAGATATTTCTGCCTTTTTAGGAGCATCATTCTAGCAGCGAAGCCCAAAAGTGGCATTTGAGACCCCTGCAGGGAACAAACCCTCCCATATTTTTCATCAACATGAACCAGTGTTGGTGTGCTTGTGCCTCTGACTTTGTTATAGTTGTGTCTTTAGTTTATACAGTTTTATTTGGTGATAATTGGCCTTGATGGTTAAATATTGGGTGGTTGTTGGCCATCCTGGCCTTTTATAGGAAATGATTGTTTGCTTTTGAAGTTTTGGTAATGAGTGTGTTCAATGTGTATTAGACCTGAGGGCTTAGCTCTCAGATGCTCTTCCTATGTGGTGGGATCACTTTTTGGTTTGAAAAGAAATGGTTGCAAATATTTATGGTTGATTGTTGCAGCAGACAGTTAGCAGAGATTAGATTTTTAACTCCCAATTATTGCGTTTCAATTCCTCCTCAACTTTTTTTGTTCCTTTTGGTTTCATCATCTTCCAGCTGCTGTATGGCTGAATAAAAGAAATGATCTGATCAGGGCATATGGTTTATGGTGATGCAGATATTGGAATTTATACTAAGATGAGGAGGGTTTAACGCTGGTTTCCTGGCAAGGTTTTGTTTGTGTGCATTTGGGTTTTTCAGGAGAGGAGGAGAGCTGTTGCTTTTAAGTTTTTGAGCAGTAATTGAAGAGAGACTCTGAAGGGAAAGCTTTATAATTTCTCAGTAGTTACTGCTCTCAAAGGTTTATATATGCAATTTTCTGTGGAGCCATGGAACTGTTCAGTTTAGCCGAGAAAAAAAAGAAGTGATTAGAAGTCAAAAAAGTAGATGTGGTTTTCTGTTGCTTTGTCACTTTGGACACTGTGGACAAAAGCCCTTTAGTGGGAAGAGCTTCAAGATTTTTTCCCTATGACAGATTGTGCTTTTGTGGTGTAGACTGTGCAGGGAGAAGTGAGGAAGCTGATTTGTCTGGGATTTAAGTGGCTGAATTCTTCAGAAGTTGTTGCCTGCATGTGCTTGATAATCTAGAGGACCTCGTTATTAGGGGTGTGAGTTGTGAACTAAGGAATTCACAAACATGAGACTGTCCTACATGTCACCTGTACCGGACTATTTCTCTTCAAGTGATAGGAAAGAGACTTGGTAACCAGTCCTTAGTAGGGGCTTGTTTGGCTTTTGTTTAAACCCAGTAGAGAGATAATGATTTATATTCTCAATTAACATTATCTACCTCTTAGACCATAAACCCGTTCCTTCGGCAGCCTTGTATTTTGTCTCCTTATCTGCAAGAAACGTGCCAGTTAATATAGAATCCTCTGCTTTGTGACCTGTTACAGATGCCAAAGGAGTTTTATCTTGTGAATATTTAAGAAAAGGAGAAAAACTCTGTGTAAATAAAGATGCTTTCATAATAGTGAAAGCTATTTTTTCCTTTAGAGAGATGCCTTCTATTTGAAAGCTTCTGCAGGGCTGAGATTGATTAGGGCCTTAGACAAAGCCTTTCTCCTGCAGATACAAGGTTCACTAATATTTGAGTTCTAAAGCTGGAGTCCAGTTAAGGTATAGATATCTCTGTTGAAACCATACAATAGCATGATGCACTTTATAGATGGAAAAAAATCTGATCTTTTGTCAGGCTCTGCTGTCTCTTGCTCCAGGGGAAATTTTTCAGTGATTGATCTGATCTGGACAAGCAGAACACAGGCTCAGGAATCACCTGTCTGTAGAGAAAAAAACAAACAACCCTGAGCTATTTGGGTAGAGACAGTGGAAGGGATTAATTTCTCTCCAGGTGCTTTCAGCTTATGTTTCTATTGTGCTTGATTGCACTGAGAGATGTACCAGAAAGAGTTATATTGGTTGAGACAGGCACTGAGGTGGTGTTCTGTTGTGCTCATGATTATAAATATCTATAATAAGAGCTTTATAAAACAAAATCCTCGGGGAAGAGCTGTTCCAGGTATGGACGGCTTAAAAGGCTGCTGGTATAAAAGGTGGCAGAATAGGTACGCACTTCAAACTAAATACCATTTTTTAGCTAGGGAGAGGTTGGAGTTTTGAAGATGAGCAACGTATTTGCCTGGTTCTTCCAGCCTTCACAGTTCTTTGCTCCTTTTGCAATATGTATGCCTCTCTTGGGAAAAAAAAAAAAAAAATAAAAATTAAAAGTTAATGCACACCACAGCTCACACGTAACCTGGGAAGAAAGAACAGTTTGCAAAGAGAAGTGAAAGCGCCTTGCCGCGCTGCATATGCAAAGGCATTACTGAACATTGGAATTATAGCAAAGTCTGAGTGAAGTAAACTATGCTTCAGATACCGTGGATTTATTTTAGGCTGAAGCACAATTTCCAGGCTGATCCACAGCTGCTGATTTGCTTTGGCAGGGAAACCCGCTGCGTCTTCTGCGGGCACCGAGTGAGCTGGATGTGGCAGGAGGCTGCTGAGGGCGAGGGTTTGCGGTGCCTGCTGGACACTGAGCTGCCTGTTGTGTTGTTGATTTCAGCAGGGGGGAGAGGATGCTGGCTTTTTTCACCCAGAGGGCCAGCCTCAGCGGCCTCAACAACCCCTGGAGCCGAAACAGCAGCCAGTGCGGAAGGTCACATTGACAAAGGGAATGCAGCAGCAGCAGCACCAACAGCAGCAGCAGGCACAGATCCATTCACCAGCTCCTCAAGGAGTCAAAAACATCCAGGGAATCCATCAACCTAAAAAGGTGATATATTTTTTTTTCAGATGCATATTGCTGCTACAAGTTTTACTGTCTAGCTGTGTTGCTCTATTAATAATGAGCATTCTGTTTGCCAATTGTTAGCGCAGGGCTGCATGACCCGGGAGATGCATAATTGCATATCAAGCTTTTAATTTAGAGAGGTCTGTCTGTACCCAGCACAGACTGGAGACGCCTGCAGGTTGTCTCATCTGCTGGCTTTCCATCCAGCGCAGCTCTCCCTGGGGGAAACGCCTGCGTCCCAAGATAGCTGCTGTGGGAGATGATACCCAACACACTCCCTGGTTTTGAAACCAAGAGTTTTTTCTGAAGTTGTGCTTCAACTTTTATTGCGTCCGTTTCCTGCGCACGTAGGAACACACAGCAGATGTTTCAGGATGCTCGTTGATCGATCCTCAAAGTTGGTGTCGCTCAAAATGGTGTGTGATTTTGTAACTGGATTTTTGCACTAATTGTGCACTTGGAGGAGGCAGGAGAGGATTCTGGTGGTACTGGTGTGGACCTTCTCTGCATTTGCAAACTGGCACGTTCCCTGAAAATAGGGAGTATTTTGGCTCTGAAGTTATATCTTGGTTTTGAACTGTTGGCCATAATCTTCCTGCTTCGAGGATTAAGTTTCCTTGCTGATGCAGAGGGGTGTGAAATGTCGTTACCCTCCATAGGCTTTCCAAGTAGGAATTGAGAAACCATGTTGAATGTTAAGTCAATGTTAAGTGTTAATTCTGTTTAATGTTTGTTACTCTATTTCATTGTTATTTTTACTCTCTCTGACTGTTCCATCTTTAATTTACAAGAATTAAATTCATGTGTTTCCTCCTCCAGAGGATACCGTGGTGCCAGATCCTACAGGATTTGGGGGAAAGGAGCTTGGAAAAAAATAATTTTAAAGTTCTTTGCTATATGCAAGTACTCCATCCTGATAACAGCCTAAGAGTTGGTAGCAATGGAGACTGGAAACCAATTTACTGGTCTTGTGGGTACATTAGGAAAGGGAGAAAATGGAGTGGAAGAATCAGTGATCGGTTTTTATTTTGGCCAGACTTAAAACATGGGAGCTGAATGCATGCTGCTGATGGGAGCAGTTGAAAACTGAGTTATATATTTGGGTCTTAGACCCTCCATTGCTTGGTTGATGTGTGCTAATGCTCAGGCTTTTAGCCTCAATGCAGAAAAAAAAAAATAAAAAAATAAAAAAAATATATACAGCTCACTATTCTTCTAGAAGAGGTTTGCATAGGCAGTGGATGAATATGTTAATAAGCCTTTCAAATCAGCAAACAGCAACAAGCTGTTTTAAATCTAGGCGTACTTTAATCAAGTCTTTAAGTAAATCACCAACTTCTGTATCGTCTGTCAAATGCGGAGAGCAGAAGCACTGGGTAAGTAAATCAAAAATACCGTTACTTTTGTTGTTGGCAGGTCATTATGCATGGGAGAGGCAGAGGAGTAGCAGGCCAGATGGGCCGAGGACGCTTGATGCCAAATAAACAGAACCTGCGAGTGGTGGAGTGCAAACCTCAGCCCTGTATTGTGTCAGTTGAAGGGCTTTCTTCATCAACTACTGATGTCCAACTGAAAAACCTGCTGATGTCAGTGGGACCCATTCAGGTAGGTCAGCCTCGCTTTATCATTTTTGTGCCAAAAGGCTTTCATTCCGGAAAGCTCAATTAATTCCCTGACACTAAATACAATGTGTGTTTGTTGGTAATTTATGTTTGAAGGCACCCCCACCCACACAGGCTACACCTGGTAGCAAAGACAAGCATGAGATGATATTGCGGCACGGGAGGTACGGGAGGATTTTGCTAACCATCACATTCCTGCTGCAAAAGTCTCCTTCATTTTGGAGTTCTTGTACTACCTGTGTTAATTTCTTAGACAATACAAGCGTGTGGGTTCTGTGATGTTGTGTAATCCAAATGATCCTATCAAAGCAAATATGTTTTGGCTGCTGTCCTCCTTTTTATTGCTGACTTGCACCTACCCTCTTTGTTTAACATTTTCCTGTTCCTCTCATTGCAATCCTGGGCTAAGAGCATTTAATGTCCCATGGGTACTGGCCATCTTGTACCATGTAGCACCCTCTGCTTTTCCAGATGAAAATTCAGTCTCCTTTAAAGGATTTTCTTTATATATATATATATATTATTTTTAGTAAGTTCCCCTTAGGAGGGATTTGTGAGCAAGGTTATAACACACACACCCCCACTGTGAAGCTTCTGTTTTTAAACTGCCTCATGGAACTGATACGTGGGTTAAACTGACTTTAGGAAAATAGGAGGTTTTCAAAGCGGTGGTGAGCTTAGGAGACCCTGTCTGACTTACAGTTAATACATTTGAAAGTATCCGTTGATGACTAATGAAACATACAGATGAGGAGAGGTTTTTCCCCCCCAGGTTTTGGGTGCTCCTTTTGACAGGATCAGCATTTTCAAACAGATGCAATGCGTGAATCGGAGCTATTCTGTGAGACTTCTTTACTAGCTAGATCATCTCTCTGTTGCAAAATACACTGCTCTCTGAAAGATGTACACTCTGT
The DNA here is from genome assembly GCA_013398155.1 of Pedionomus torquatus. NCBI lineage: Eukaryota > Metazoa > Chordata > Aves > Charadriiformes > Pedionomidae > Pedionomus > Pedionomus torquatus. The sequence continues at coordinate 83,481 of VZRU01016217.1, forward strand.
CTCACTTCTCCCCAACTCAGTAAATGAAATAATGCTGAATTATTTAGGTCGTCGATTCAGAGAGATTTAATTTGTTTGTGAAAGCAAAAATACTCTCACAAAATACTTTGTCCCTTCATGTTCTGTAGTACTCTAGGAAATTATTCATACAGTTCCAAAGCACATTTATTCAGTGTTTACTTGCTAAATCTTGCATGAGAATATTAGAAGGAGATTAATAGAAAACCTACTAGGAAGTATTCACAATTGAGAGAAGTTATTGAGAATGTGCTAAAAAATTTATTCGGTACTTGCTGTTTCATAGCAGACTCCATACTCTGATCTCTCAACTCAGTGTCACAGACCAATTTAGAAGGATGTACTTACAGGAATAAAATTATAACTAATTTTCCAGTGGGATTTGATACATCCCTGTGTCCTACAGAACTTGTATTCTTGCAGAAGCATCAGCTGTACCTTTGGAAATTAGTTTCTAAATATTCATCTGTTTTCACTTCATCAAAGATCTAGAAGTAGTACTTGGAAGAGATGCCTGAATTTAGTTAACGATGCAGAAGGCTTTTCTGCTAATTCTGCCCTTGAATTTCAAGTCTGACTTGTAGAAAGCTAGAATTTTCCTGGCTTGTTTGAGACTGAACAATGTTTCACAAGCGCGGATAGTGAGATATGTGGGGGGTGAAGTGACCCTTCTGTATGAAGAGTGTGAGACTGGGACTGTCATATGTGATATTTAGGTCTTTTTGGTTTGGGATTGGGTTTTTTTCATGGTACCAGTATGTACCACAGAAGAGCCAAGGCAGCAAGTGAGGAAGAGGCAGCAGCAATTTTTAGTCCCTTGTAAGGTAATAACTGAAAACTAAATGTTTGAAAAATGTGTGGTGGTGGTGTTCACAGTAATCACTTCTGTTCAGATGGTGCTAAATTTTGAAAGGAGTCGGATTCCTGGAGTGCATAATTGGATTTTCTTGTGGCTATGAATCAGTGGGGTTTTTTTCTAGTGTTTGTGCTCAGTGCTGGAGAAATTCCCCTGCAACTGTAAATGGTGAGGAGGCTGTGACAGAAAGGGGATGCTCTACTTGGTTCTTTTCTCTTTCTTCCTTGAAAACTCATTTTGTATAAGTAACTTTCAGTGAGTAGTGCAGAAGGGAGCCACAGAAGGAGAGCCAAGGAGTGAATGGAAGGGTTCTTTGCCAGGTGTGCTTTGAGGGCTTCATGCATGAGGACAGTAACTGAGAGGCAAGGATGGGTCATGGCCATGACCAGAGCAAAGAGATCTCAGGTAGTGCAGAGCCCTAATCTTCTAAGGTGGAGTGTTGCAGCTTGATGAACTGAAACAGAAGGGATTTGGGGAGATAGCTGTTGTGAGCAAACAGCAGGTGAGAAATTCTAGCTGCTTTTTTGGAAATTAAGCAAGGTGCCTAGGTTTTTAGCTGATTCAGATGGAATACAAGAGCCAGTGAGGAGGGGAAGGTGAGTCTTTTAAGATGTAGTATATCCTGTCTATAGCTGTTGACAAAACTTTCCTTAATGAGCTGAACTCTGAGACTTTTGAATTTCATTTATCATGAATGATAGAGGATGTGTGTCAAACTCATGCTCGGTTTTTGCAACCTTGTAAAAGGTCTTTCAAATCAGAATCAGAACTTAAGATTTTTCTTGCCTGGTTGTGTCTTAAAATGACACATGCTGATTATCCAACACCAAATCCCTCGTTTAAGATAAAGATTCCCAAACTGTAGGATGTATATCTCTAATGATACGCAAGCATCTTGCTTCAAAGCGATGTGCAAACGCAGCTCGTAAGTCTGAGTATTGGCGCTTGGGTGTAAGTTTCTGCTGCAGTCCAGACCTGAATGTGGGAATTGGTACCACAGTTGAGCCCCACATTCAGTGCCAATAAATCTGTCCTGGTTCTGACCTAATCAGAAAAAGATAATGTCCCCCATGCACCCCTTTAAAAAAAAATAGAGAAGAGGAAGAAATTAAAGAGATTCAGGAGTTTAGAAAAAAATAGACTACTGTAATGAAAATATAAAGAATAATAATATAATAAATAATAAAAAGAAAATTTAGAAAAATGGAAAAAAAA
>VZRU01016217.1:85698-98987 GCA_013398155.1 Pedionomus torquatus
CAACTTTAGAAGGACCCTCTCCTGGATCTTCATCAGAAGAGTCCTCTCCCCCCCCATCTGGCTTTACTTGGCCTTTATCAGAAGGGACGGAGGGCTGAGCTGACCTCCTCTTTTTCCTTCTAGTCACCGGGGCAACTTGTACAGGACCTGCTGATGTTTCAGTGGCAGCAGTGCTCATTCTGGGAGCTGGAACAGTGTCAGTGCTCGGGGCATGAGCCACGGGTGCCGCTCCGGGTGCGGGAGGGGCTGGCGATGGGGGTGCAGGCGGCAGGGCCACTTTTCCCGCAGGCTGAGTGACCGGTGCCAGGATGGGCTGGGGCACAGCTTGTGCCGGGGCCGGAGCCGGTGTCATGGCTTTCGCCGGTGCTGCTGGAGGTGTGGGCATGGCCGGTGCAGGAGCCGGTGGGGGGGCAGCCGGAGCCGGTGTCGGTTTAGCCAGGGACGTTGCCTTCACCGGGGCTGGAGCCTCGGCCAGTGCCGGTGGCTGCGGGAGGGCAGCCGGTGCCGCTGGGACTGGGGCCGGAACCAGAGTTGGGGCCGGTGCTGGTGGTGTGGCTGGGGCCCTTTTCCCCTAGAAAAAAAGGGGAAAAAAGGATATAGTATATACAAAACTGCATCAAGCTCCCAGGATGACGACCGTGTCACCAGCANGATGGAATACCCCTGCTGGTCGGTTTTGGGTCACCTGTCCAGTCCGTTCCTCCCTGCAGGTGGGACCCCTTTACGCTTTTCTACTTCTGACCCTCCAGTGGGGCAAATAACAAAATTACCTGCCCTTGGTTGTTCTAACAATAAGTATAAGCAAGGGCCTCTCTACAGACCATCCCTTGGTATAATCGGGTCATTATCACTGCAAGACAAAACAGTTCTGAACAACGTGCTGTTAATTTCAGAGTTTAGTTAGAAGAGGCCCAGCTAAGAAAGTAAAATTGTAAAACAGGAAATTGGTTCATTTTATTTCAAATCAGGACACTGCACTGAGGCAAGCCTCCCAGTGATCTCTCTGCTCTTTAACAACAAAAATAGATTGCGAGAACTCGTCCCGACTTCTGCTTAATCTGCACCTTCCATCCTGGTGCATCTTCAGGGTGATTGAGCCCACACCAGCTCCTGTTTTCAACTATATAGTTTGGCTCCTGATTTTGGTGCAGTTTATCTGGCATGTGTTGTCTCAGGAAGAGGCTCTTTCCTGGCATAACAGAAAGTTTTAATGTATTTACAGGAGAGGTCTATGCCAATTGAGTGAATGGGGAGGAAGAGATTACTTTGTTTTTCTGTGTACAAAAGGGCTGGATTTTCATTTTTGCCTTTTTCGTGTCAGGATCATTATCGAGATACAGGTACCTTGCACAAGTCTTGGAGAGTTGAAAACTTCCCTGCATTTATGATGTTCAATGCTCCTAGCTCTGCCATCAGCTTTCATACAGATGATTGTCCTGTGACTCAGGGTTTGGAGACAGCTGGGCGTGCATAAGAGAAGACTTTTACAGTTGAAGTTAGAAATTCAGCATTTTTTCCCTTCTGTACTTTAAAAATGGAGAAAATTATCTTTTCCTGTGTATGAGCTTTGAAATACCCTCTATTGCCTAATCACTGAAGACTCTTTAATTCTCATCCTTGCTTCATTAAAGCTGCTCTCTTATTAACATAGGAGGAAAAAATACCATTAAGATTCTCAAGATAGCAGGTAGAAGAAAATCTTTCGGGCTCCAGGAACAGCCCCTTAGTCATAGCTGCATTTCACAACTCAAAGATTAAATTAGCAGGAAAAGTACTTCCTTTCAACACACGGTTTGCTTTCAGACTCTTTCTGGAGAAGATAAGGTGTCGGATATAAGTAATGTACCTGCAGTAAAATCTGAGTGCTGAATCTAAAATAATTGCATACTATAAATAAAATTATGCATTCCAAAGTACTAGAAAGTACAAAAGATTCCTGAGCACACCACCAAACCGGAGCCTCCTGGGGACCCTGCTGGAGCAGTGACATTCAGTACACATCCAGCCAGAACCACTTGCCAAAGTAGATTACTAATAAGTTGCAAAGGTCATGAAAAACCCAGTGCATTTTTTTGGTGCTCTTGAATCTGGGTTTAATATTTATACTGTCTAAAGAGGCTTGTGTTCAGCTAGTTATTGCCACCTTCAGGCTTTTTTCTTTTATTTTTTTTTTAAGGATGATGGCAGGTAGAATGGACTATTTGCTACATCTTCAGATTGAGTGTTATGTGATTGTTCTCTGGAGGTTGTTCTGTCATCATCTTTAATCGTGTTTCCATACATCAAGTGGTTGCAAATACGTAACAGCACAAAAATCTCAGTATTGCTTTGTGAAGACTTAAGGTCATAAATTCTGATGTTAAAAAAAAAAATAAAAATCTCGAAAAATTCCACTCTTGCACATCAGAGGTGATGAGAATGCTGCGATTCTAGGTGTATTTTGAGTAGATTTATAAATACACATTTTACCCTGATAGTGTAGTCCTTTCTTTTCTGGTCTCAGGAAAAAAAAAAAAAAAAAGTGGTTGATGTGCTTCTCTTCGCTTTCTTAGAGTGACAGTGCTACCTAGTGCTCAGTTAGGGTAAAGGCAGCTGTCTGCACTGACACTGTATTCAAAATAAATTATTTTTAGTTTAAAGGGTTGCCAGTGGAAATGAGCTGTGTGCCCAGAACATGAGTGCTCCACCAGGAGCAGCAGGGCAGTTCCCTCTGTGACACAGCACACGAGGCGTGCGTGGCTGGTGTGGGGACCTGTGTGGACTTCCTACCTGTAAAAACATTTTCAGTCAAGAGTTTTTGTCAGCTCCACTGACCGTGGGAGAAGACATGGCCAGTCCTCCTCCATCCTTGAAAGAAGAGCAGCTCCATAATGAGCCTGTCCAGTTCAGCCCTGTGTAGAGCAGTATGTGAGATGGAGATGCTCGTCTCCATGATACGAGAAGATCCTTCCTTCTCGTCTCGTCTTGCATGTGGAGATGGAAGGCTGAGCACTTTTGAAGACGGAAAGCAGGAAGTCCAAAGGTGGCAGAAAAGCAGGAAGGAGGGACAGAAGGTAGAAGAGATCAGTTGCAAGAGTTGAGGATGAAATAAATAGGTTCTGTCCCAGCCTCGCTGCTGGTTGGTAATGGCTAGGAAGTGTAGCTTCCAGGGAAGATGCTTTAGGTGTTAAGAGTCTGTGGCAATAATAAAAATCTGTCTCTGTTTACTGATGGGAGGGAAGAATAAATAGAATCTGATCTTTCCTTTTAGAAAGTGCCTGCCATGCTGCTTTGTGACGTGTAGCGGAGCAGATTGATCACCCAATGGAGATGATGTTGGTTAGGAAAGTTTACACTTTCTTTTTGTATGAGCTTTGGATGGACTGTCACTCCTAGTCCCAAACTCACCGATGAACTGAGTCTATTAGGTAATACATTTACCCTCTATTAGGTAATACATTTACTTCAGTGAAAGAAATCAAGTAAAGAAGGAAACTTTTGTTTCCCATGTGTCCTCTGTCATTGAGAGCAGTGCTTGCTCCGATCTCATTCCTACCTGCTTGGTTTCCACCTCCCAGTGCTCCTTTTCAATGTCTCCCTTCATGTTCCTTTCAACATCTCCCTCTCTGCGTAACCTCTAAGAGTTTTTGGTGTCAAAGATGTTTGTTTTCCTCAAGAGATCTCTTGCTTTCTGCTCATAGATGCCCCACTGCTCATCTCAAGGCTTTGTTTTGCAGTGGAGTTTAACTAGACATTACTGTGCTGCTACTGTTATACAGGGTATTTCGGTAGTCTGAAGTGCTTAATATTGCTTAGTGCTCAATATTATTTTCATTGAGATTGTAAAAGTACAGATTTCATGACAGAACATGCATAAAGAAGAAATTTGAGGGTAGCGCAGGTCTGCAGGTCTAAAGAAATGTCTACAGAGGGAAGGGTGCTTTTACGATATTCGTGTTTTAATCGCTGGTAATAGTTCAGTTGCAGAAAAAAGCAGAGCTTCTGATGTGAATAATGATAGGACCAGAGGAAATGATCTGAAGTCGCAGCAGGGGAGGTTTATATTAGATATTAGGAAGAATTACTTCACTGAGAGGATGCTCAGGCACTGGAACAGCCTTCCCAGGGAGGTGATGGAGTCCCCATCCCTGCAGTTATTTAAGAAACGTGTGGATGTGGCACTTCAGGGCATGCTCTAGTGCTGAGATTGAGTTGGGCGATTTATTTTGTGGGGTGTGTTGGGTTTTTTTGTGTGTATGGTTGGACTTGATGATCTCAGAGGTCCCTTCCAACCATGAAAATTCTGTGATTCTGTGTGTGGGTTTTTTTGATTGTTGAATTGTATAGTGTGTTTTAAAACAGTTGTAGGCAGACTCTCAGTCAAAAGCATGAGTGATCAAGAAATATTGATTGGTTTTGTTGCATTTTCCATTGAACACAAGATCTGCATCTTCCCATGGCAGTGCCTAAAGAAGGAAAAAAAACAATAATAAAAATTGGTATAACTCTGTGCTGTCTAAATCCTTTCTCTATAAAATACTCCTCAGCCTAAAACAGGATAGGGAGGATGTTTATTTTTAATGGTGGGAATATGTCAGAATGTAATCTCTGTTTTCCAGAGTCAAATAGGAACATGCCCAGAATACCCCTAATCCCAGGTTTGTCTGGGGAAGTGCTGTACAGTATATCTGTATCTGCCTGAATCTGTAAAATAACCAGTCATTTGAAATCCCTTGAAAGTTATTGTGTGTATTGTCAATCCTTTACACCTGAGTGGATCCAGTTTTCATCCTCTGGTGAACGTCTGACTAGGTCAACTTAAAGAGAAGATGTGAATGAAGTTGTTTTCTGAGAGCTGTGACGTTTGGAAGGGTTGTGATATTTCAGTTTAGGAATTCATGAAAGAAGGAGATTCCAGTGGAGCATAGCGTGGCAACAGGGAAATCTCCCGTGGAGGAAACGTGAGTGTCCCCTTGTTAAGTGGGAAGTCAAGTGATGCTTGGTAGAACCAGCCCATCTCCAGAGGTAGTGCTGCATGGCTGGGCTGTTCCCTGCCGCCCCCCCAACCAGCCTTTGGCATCCTGCAAAATCAGTGCTAACTAGTACTAAATTCAGATCAAATTCCTAATGAGGCATGATACTTTGGGAAAGATAGACTGGTATTTTTATCATTATAACAGAGATCATAAGGCTAAGCATTACTTCAGTATTACGCATTCTTTGAAAAGGAGAGAACAGCTGTCATTAGCACTATATGAAGACCTGTCTGATGCTTTTAGCTTCTATTGTGATACTACCTCAGGTCTAAAGCCAACACACTGAGTTACTTTTCAAAATGTCATTAATCTGGGGTACTCACTGTGTCTAAGTGTTACTGAAAAAAAAGGATTTAATGGATTTAATATAGATTCAGATCTCTGCCTCTAGCATGCAGTAGGGTATTAGTCAAGCCTTAAAGTATAAACCAGGAGTCTCCTAGTTTTTGTAAGGAGAAAAAAAACCAAACAACTTACCCATAGTATGTAAAACTTTTGTGTTATGGCATTGGGGTATCAGTCGAAGCACAAGCTTCGGACTTGAACCTGGAACAGGTCACTGGCACGGTCCTGTAGGAATCCTGGTGGTACTTTGGGGAACGTGCTGTTGCAAGAGGGCTAGCACTTCTCATGGAGGACAGATATTTTTGCAAAGATTTTCTGTTGATCCATTTGGCTTTGCTGGACAAAGCCTTTCCTGAGCAAATTAGAATTTTATAAATCTTGCCCATATTAAACATCGACAAGCAAAAATATTTTCATCAGGATTAAAAGTTCTTGTGCTTCCTAATTATCACACACTGAGGATTTCTTTTTTTTTTCTCTCAGATCTGTATTTTTTTCCCACCTTCCTTTTGGTGGTGATCTTCCCAGTGTCTTGCTTTATACCTAGCTCTTGCTTCAAGGCTTCTTGTATGGCGGTTTGTAGGAGAGACATCCATAATTTTGTGGTTCAAGTGGAAGGTTTAGCAGCCAGTGAGGTTGCTAAGCCAAGAACTAGACTTAATTGCTTCCCTTAAAACCATGTAGTTTCTGGTCATGTTATTAGATATTATCTAAAAAATGTTAGTTCAACTCTGAACATGTAGTAATTTCAAATAATTGTCGTCGACTTAAAAAGTAAACGAAGTCAATAGCTAAAATTGTAAAAACCCAGACTAGTTGGTTTAGCTGTACAGAGAATAATGCAAGAAGAGCTTGTAATGTGTAACTGCAGTAGTTGATAAGACCCAGGTGCTGGAAATTCTGCAGCCCAGCAGCAAGGCAGTCATGGGTGGTGTTCAGGCAGTCCAGCGAAGGATCAGATGAGTTGGCTTTTTGTTTCCACGGTGCCCTGTATCGACAAGTGAAATTAAATCTTAGAAAGATGCTTTTCAATAGACTTACTCAGTAATCAGTGCTTTGTTACCGAAGCAATTGAGTGTTAAGATTAAAATATATTTAGTGTTCTGATCGCAGACTTTCTTTGCCTTGGAAAATAAGGCAGTAAAACAGGGTAAGAACAGGCTGTGACATATTGACTGACTGGTTCAGATATTAAACATTATTAATTCACATGAAAGTACAAGTTGTCTATAGTAAGATTTAGATACTTAGCCTAATTTTGCTAATAAGTGCACTATACCAGAATGTTTTCCTTTAGTCATTTTTTTAATATACTAATTACTGAGCAGCTTCTTAATAATTCATCATTAGTGCTGCGTAACTTGCAAAATCACACTTTGCTTTTGTGCATCTCAAGAATATAAATACAATAATAGCTCAATTATTGTAGAAAGCGTCACTAAATGCAGCTTCTCTTCTTTGGCTGGTCACAACAGGGGTCCCAAAGCATAAAGCTTTGGGAGAATCTCCTGTGGTGGTTGAGCAAGACCTGACGTTGTGAGGATGGTTGTTAGCAGGAGGACTGGAGGTGGTTCAGGAGAGGGGAGAGCAGCAGGAGGCGGCAGGACATGCAGGGTACAGCTGAAGGGATGCAGCCCTGGGTTCTTTTTAATCACCCCTTGTCCTGCTGTCCTCTGAAGTGTTTGTCCTTTCAGTGATTGAAACAGGTGTTTCTTATATTAAAAGTGGTGAGTTCTTTGAAAGGAACAGATTTACTCCTCAACTCTTACCAGTCTCTTGTTTCTAAAACTTACTTAATGGCTGTGATTAATTCCTAGCCTTCAAAGCTTAGTCTTTAATGATAGGAGTTACTTAGTCCTTTTAGCCAAAAGAGTGCCGTCAAGAGAATGTGTATTATATATAATTCTATAAATGATAATAAAGTGACATCAGTCAAGGAGGAGAACACAAACTGGAGCACCTCCTTCTCCCCTCTCGAGGAGAACTGAGCTTTGTCCAAGGTCTTTCACTGGTGCTTTGGAAAGCATGGCCATATCCTTGGTAAAATGTGATTAACTTTGTCAAGAGCTTTCTCATTAAAAAAAAACCATAACAACAACAAAAAAAAACAAACCAAAGCAGAAAAAACCCCAAACAAACCACCACCAAACAAACAAAAAATAAAACAAATATCATCTGCCAAGTGTTTTGGTTTTTTAAAGACCAATCTTATTCCTGCCAGCTCAGGAGCTAAAAAGTTGCAGTGACTTAGCTAAGCCTTTCCCTCCAGGCAGCTTCCCGAAAACTATGCAGTGCAAAGAACCCACTGAAGCTTGTCAGGTTTGCTGAGTCCTTTAGCTTTTCCTCAGCTTTCACTTTGAAATCGCAAGAGTGATGGAAGTCTTAGACTTCTGTGACTTTCCTGGCAAGAGGGAAGTTTCCTGTCAATTACAAGGGGGTCCAGAGTAGCTACTGTATGTGGGTGTACAAATATATATATATGTCTAAAGCCGAGTATGGCTTTATGTAGGAACTTAACGCACAGAAGAAATGTTAGGATTTCTTTAATTTTGCATCCAAACCAAAAAGAACAACTGAGAACTGAACACTGACTCAGAATTCTGTCTTGAACATGCTGCAGTATATGCCATTAAGCATCCAAAACTGCTCTCCTGAATCATCTTGGCGCTGCCTGGACTTTTCCTGCTGCAACAGAAGCAAGGATGTGAGTTCTTCAAAGCCCTGGCTGAGGCATGCTGTAGTTTTGGAGACCTCAGTACCACACAGGGCTTTTTGGATAGATACAGCATTGTGAAGTGCTGCTCTCATGGTATGGGAAGCATGTATCCCATAGACCTGTCAGGGCAGATGCCTGTTCCATGGTTTCCCTTTACTAGGAGGAGTTGGAAATGGGCACCTAAGCCACCTCATGCAGGGTCATGTGGTTGTTAGTGTTTGTTAAAAGTCAGCCACTTGTTTTTGTTAAAATAGTGTGAGGATATACACTCTAGGGACCAAAACCTATTGCTTTTTTTCCTGTTTCTGTCCTGTTTAACCTATGGAAAGCCCCGATCCTTTAATGTACATGAGGTGAATGACTCCAGGTGCTGGTGTGTGAAGCTGAGCCCTGCCCAGCTGAACGTTTCAGTTGGTGAGAGCTCAGCTGCAGGGTTTGGTTCATCTGTATGGATGGAATTGAAGAGCTGTCACCTTTGCTTAATGAGTGATGGTCTGGGTTTTCCAGTTAGTACAGTTTCGTCAAACACATCAAACACTTTCAGCTGTGTCCCCTACTGCAGTCTCAAAAGTCTCTTTCCGTTCCCTGGACACCAATAAGTGTTTCTGAGAAAAGAAATATGACAAAATTTCAGTGGGTTTGATGCAAAATTAATTTAAAGGGAACTTCTAAGTGAATACTAAACATATACTTTGGCTTTTTGTCTCTGCAGAGTTTACAGATGCTTCCTCAACAACGGAAGGCCATAGCAAAATTTAAGGAGCCAGCACATGCTTTAGCATTTCAACAGAAATTCCACAGGTAAATAATTAAGCTCTGCTGCTGCCTCGGTTCCTTTCCTCCCTTCAAAGATTAAATCAGTCTCCTCTGCTCAATGTTTCACTTAAGCAAATCAAGAATCTGTTTATTAGCGACCTTCCTAGAACCTTCTTGTCTGTTTCCCACCCCTAGAATTGGTTTGAGTACCAGGTTTATATTTCCTTTAACTTTTAACAGGCACATGATAGATCTGTCCCACATAAACGTGGCACTGATAGTCGAGTGATGTCTTCTGAGAGAAACCCCAACACTAACAGGAGCGAACTGTGGAGCTGCACAAGACACAGTGGCAAAAGCATCGGGTTCTGAAAACTTTCAGATTAGTCTTTTAGTTGCTGTGTTGAACTTCAGAGAGCAGCAAGATGTCCTCCAGAAGAGCTGAACTTGAGAGGATCTGCAAAGATGGAATTTCTGTTCAGTTTGTTCACGTTCTGTTGTAACCCTGTGGAACTATAGAATTCTTTTCAAAATGCTTTCAATGCATGTAGACATTGTTCTTCAAGATCCTACTGTGTGACCACAGTGACTTGAGAGAGAACGTTTACATCGAAAGATTTAAAAACTTTCTTCATAGCAAAGAATATTTGATAATGGTTGCTCTTATCTTCAGTGCCAGGTATTTGAATGGAAACTCACTTTTCTAAACAAAACATGTTAGTTCCGTTGTGTATCTGAGAGCACAGAAGGTTGTCTTGCCTAGATTTAAATGTGGTCTACTTCACTGAATAGCAGTACACTGAGAAGCTTTGGAGGTGACACTGGAAAATTGTAGTTTCAATCTTTGTAAATATGTTAAGTCTGTCTTTGCATTTTTCTGTTCCCACATAGATTTCCATCTTCTCCTTCCAGCTCCATAAAACTCTGCATAGGAATAACATCGGTGTGTTTTCCCTTGGTTTTTAAAAACAAGTATCTTTGCCCTTCAGTAGCATCGTGGGGTAGTGAACTCCCAAGCTGTAATGAGATTGTTTTAAATGACGTTGCCAAATACAAGGAAAAAGAGAGATTTAGTGATTCAAAAATGTTACACAGGAAGAGTGGTGCATTCCTAAGAGTTCTTTTGAGCTAGTGCTTCGGGATGGCTGTATGCTCTATTTTGATTAGGTTTTTTTTCTTTGAGGTTTATTTTGTGACTAATGCTGAACCATAAGAAACCCGTAACTGAAAGGACTTGCTTTCATCTGCTGTTCCCAATAAATACAGGACTATAAGGACATTGTGAATCTGCTGATGAGCATGGCAGTTCCCAAAAATTACCTGCAAACATTAAGGAACTTATATTTTATTCAAAGTAAAATCCGTATTTCCTTTTGGTTAGAACCATCTAGATGGTGTTGCCAAAGGAACAGTTTTTTTCAATTACTTCTGAATAAACTTATTAAACTGTCATCTTTATATTGATTCCAGTTTTTATGAACATTTCCTTAGCTTCTAGCCTGTGAGCTTTTGCTTTGTCCTTTATACCCTTAAGCACTCCATCCACTCACTATTTGAAGAGGGGGGGCTGGAGGGGGGAAGAAACCTATAAGGTTTGTTATCTGAGTGACTGCAGAAGAACACTATGGGTATGTAATGAAACAGATGTGAACGGGGTCCAGAATAGGCATGTCAGGTGTGGAAGGATGAACTAAGCAAGTTTATAGTAGCATAGATTTTTTTTAATTTTTTTATTTTTTTTAAGATTATTGGTAACTGAGTTGCAAAGACCTAATTGGCTTTCTTACACTTTTGGTCCAGGATTTCGATTAAGTAAACGTTACTAAAAATAATGATTGAGTAATAAATACTGTCAAAAGTCATATAGGTAAAAATATTCTTTGTTCACTGAAATAATACAGAATAATGTGATGCTTTAGAAATACTGCCCTGGGGAAAAAATTAAAAGGATAGTCTGAGCCCATTTACACGAGACACAGTAATGACATGATAATTTTTGCATGGAAGTCCATTTTGTACACATCTGTAGTTTCCCTATTTATACATAATCCTTAACTACCATCCAGCACGATTGCTCCACGTAAAGTGCTGTTAGTGCTTCGGGGCGGACTTGAGCCTGGGATACAGAATGAGCCACAGGTAGGAGGTGCCTGGTGGGAGCTGACCCTGAAGACTGGTGCGAGGTGATGTGCCCTGTGCTGTCGAACTCCTCGCACCACGAGTGCTAGGACCCCCTACGCTGCCCCCTCAGCTTATGCCGATTTCAGTTTTAAGAAATAAATTGCTTATCTTTGAAAAGGAGTCATTAAACAGTTATTCCTCCAGCTGTTAGGGAGCAGCTCCTCTGTGGCGAGAAGGATGGGAAGCTCTCTCAGTGAGGAGCAGCAGTAGTGCGTGTCTGGGGATGTGGGTTAGATGCAGAGAGCAGACGGGTCAGCAGCTGAGTTCAGCAGTAGGAACATCTGCAGTTGATCAGCTGTCCTGTCAGAAGCAACCGTTATTGGGGTTAGAGGGTTTCTTGGAGCCTGAGAATATGGGTTTGATTCAAAAGTCAAAGAAGTTTGTAGAAACGCTCCCACTTTGGGTTTTGAATCCATCCCAAAGAGGCTGAGGTTCAGCCAACTGAAGCTTTAAGATTTTTTTATTCAGTTGGGTTTTTTTTTTTATTTAGAAAAAAACTTATTGTGAGACAAATGTGTGGCTTTGGAATACAGACATCAAATTGCCTCAAATCTATTTAAATATAGGAGGCAACGTAAGCAATGCCTGTTTAATGACAGACCCATCCTCTTTAAAGGCGGTGCATAGACAGAGTGTGGGCAGATTGCTGGTGGTTTTAGGGGTTTATTGCAGTACCTGGGTATCTGGCTATATGTAAACATATATGTATGTATGTCTATATGCGTTTTATTATACACATACATACATACTTGCACCCCGTATTGTCACCATATCTCTCTAATGTCTTTAATAACTCAGTAGCCAACGTAGCAACTAGGTGAGTCATTTGTTCAGATCTTTGTGTTCTGTTAGTTCAAAAATCCCAACTTAAAAGTGGATCTCTTGGCAACGATCGGTTTGGATGATACAGCTCTTCTAGATCCATTTGTTGTCTCCTCCCAAAAATCCACAAAGGAAGTAGAGGTAAAGCTAGACGGACGTGTTTTTGCCATGTTCTCTTTCAGCGCATAGTTAAATCTGAGCACCTTCAGTTAACTTTCTTGGAAGATCTGTTGCAACCATTATCTTGTTCTTTCTTTATTGTGCATTCAAAATACAATGCAAAATGGGGGGAAAAAAAAGGAAAAAAAAAAAAAGAAAAAGGCATTTAATGTAGTATGTAAATAATTGACCTTTTAAAATTAAAATGTTACTCAAAGTACTTACAGTCAACCACATCTTAGCTATTTGTTAGTTTTTGTGTTGTCTTATCTAAGTTTAATGGATACAGTTCCATAAATGTTGATGTGTTTTTGTGTATATCTTCAAATTTTTATAAAGATGCTAGTATGTCAATACATATATCCTGATCTGTGTATTATTTGTTCAGTTTTTATTAGCATAATTTTATAATGATTTTAATAGGCAACTCCAGTAGGTGATTATATGGAGCCAACTTTTTATTTTCAAATTATTTTGTTTTCTTCTTGTAGCACTGGAGAGAATTCACTTCCTAACTAATCATATTTTGCCTTGACTAAAAGATTGGTTTGGCCGTATGATCTGTGGTGTTTTATTAGAATGTTCTACTTTTTTTAACTTAAAAAAAAAATAATAATATCTGTCCTTTAATTTTTGAGGGGAAATACAGTGCACTGTCAGACCAAGGCATGGGGTTTCTAAGCTTGTTCCATTGTGCTGTACAAGTACGAATGAGGTCTGTCATGTAATATTGTTCTCAAAAGTTGGGGATATTTTGGTTTTACACGTAATTCGAGTTGGTCATGTAACACGTTGATTCATCACAATGTTGGCAACTGGTTTGGCACATAAACTGTATGATGGAACCACGCGCAGTGTTTGCAAAGCTCGGGGTCACTGGTGCTAGGCAGGAGGAGGGACAGGTCTGTAGCATCTTCATAGCTGGAGGAAGAGCTGCCATGCAGATGTTTAAGTAGTGGTAGAGAATAACTTCAGACAGGGATATTGTTCTGGGCCCGCACACATCCCCAATATGGCTTTGGGAAAGAAAAGTAACTACTGGCACCCGCATTTGTGAAGTATCTTTCAGATACCTAGTTTAATTCTGATGATTCGCTTCAGATATCCAAATTTCTGTAACAAAAATAAAATTCCTTCTAACCATTGAAATGCCAAGCAAACTGCACATTTTAGTTCTTTGATGGTAGGTTTCCACTGCAAGTGTTTAGATGAGAGAGTTTGGGTTTTTAAGTTTTTTTTTGTTTTGTTCTTTTTTTTTGACCAAACTGCAGGTTATTTCAGAGTAACCTTGAAGG
>VZRU01016217.1:100844-131564 GCA_013398155.1 Pedionomus torquatus
TCTTATTTAAAAAAAAAAAAAAAACAACAACAACAACAATCACCTCCATTTTCTACTTCTGTGCTTATTTTGGTGGAAAGTATGGCACTTACTGCACTAAAGAAAACCTCAAGGGGCAAGTTTAACCTCAGTGGGTCCTTTAGGTGCCGGTGTTCTTTCTCACTTCTTGGTTGGATGCACTGATTTTCCTAACTAACTGGAAACGGGCTTTATATATACATACTGTTTCTCAACAGGTTACACTGCATTTATTTGATGTAACGGCACTTGGGTTAAGTGTTAATTTTAAACAGTATTGCAGATGAAGGATACTTTTGTAAAAGAACCTGTGTACAGTTCAGTGTGGCTGTGTTGCAATGTTGCGTGTAGTCGCTTGGGAGATCCCCATTCAAACCAAGCTCTGCTGTATTAATGTTACGTTTGTTCAGTGATTCGGGATTGTGTGTATCTAATGGGTTTTTAAATGTGCACTGCATTTTTCTGTCCTGTCTGTCAGGCTGACTTTGGAACCTTATAACTTTGTTTCTATTTCTATGTTAACAAAACTGTTTCTTTGCAGGGTTTCTTTTGCAGGCAATGAAACGTCTTCCAGTGGTTTAACTTCTGATTAATACACATTTTTGCTTACAGATACAGCGAAGACAAGATGCTAACACTCAATTTATTCACAGCTGATCTTCCGTACCGTTGCATACAATGGTTATTGATACAGAGTGCCCTTAGAATGAGTCAACTTTCTTATTCTCTGTGGTACCCTTTTCATCAACCTTAAGCTTCAATTCATTTCCATCTCATTTGCCCCTGATTTTCCTTACCCACGAGGATATGTGCATCCTTGTTATGTTCCTGCTGTTTTCACTCCCTATTCATTTCTCCAACCTTCTCCTGAGCCCATTACATCTTCTGCTCCATTTTCTGTTCGTAGAGCTTTTTGAGGATACCCGAAGGCCTAGGTCTGCCACCCTGAAAGCTCATCCTGCTGTACATCTCTTTGCAGACTGTGATAAAGTTGAGGTTACTTTTACAGGTGTCCTATCTCAGGAGATGCTGCCCATCCTAAAGCACTGGAAAAGCATCACTTTAACGGTTTTGCTTTGCAGTTTTACCCATACTGGAGAATTAAAATGTTCTGTGTACATGTTCTAGCGTTTGCAGCAAGCCAGGAGAAACAGGACTAACAACTCTCTTATCCTTTTCACTTTTTCAGGAGTTCTGTTCTTGAATTCAGTGAAAGTAATAGCACTTTGGTTTTGGTTTTTGTTTTTTTTTTTTTTTATTGCCACGTAGAAATAGGAACACTGTCGACACAGTTCTGCCTCCTATTACTATTACTGAATGTGATCCTTCCTAACCTGTAAAGTCTTAAACACTGTATATATTTGGGTGTTTTGAGAATCACTTCAAATGTATTGCTCTAATCTGGATTGCAGAGTTTGTTTATTAGCAGTTCAGGATATAAATTCAGCAGCCGACTGTATCGTACTGACTCCACTGGGGGTTCACCTGCCTCCTGTTTTCTACAGCATCGTCTGCACAAGCTGTTTACTACTCCTTTCTGAAATGTAATGCTGAACCATACCAGATCCTCTGCTTGCATAAGGGATCTTTCTGTCGTACCTATTTAAGGGAATGTAAAAATGGAAACACAAAGATGATCTCATGTACAAGATCCTTTTTTACATGTAATTCCATGTTTAAAATGTCAACGTGTAAATATATTTATTGTACCTAAAACATGTCAATAAAACATGATCTTTATCACCTTCCATCTGCTGTCGCTTGATTTTCAACTTGAACATCAAACATGTCAGAAAAAACTTCACCTACCGTATTATTTTACTGGGTTTTCTTGGGGTAGCATCTCTGGGCCCCTGCTTTTATCTCAGCATCAGTAGTGGGGGGTTCTTTTAGAGCTGTGCAAAGGTGCCCCGGGTGGAAGAACATGTGAGTGAGGAAAGGTGGTGGGAATGGGCCTTGTGCTTGTGTGGGTATTCAGAAGGTCCTGACGCTAACAGGGATATCATAACATGGGTAATAGGAGGAGAGCTTGTCAACGTAGAAGCTTTTCTGCTTCTTTTCAGCCGCACTGATCTACGTCTGGTAAAAGATCTCCACTTTCAAATATTGCCAGTCTTAACGCTCAGCATAGTCACCGTGAATTACATTACGAACACAATTACATCAACATAAATGGAAGGCTAATTCCAATGGCATATTTAGTATCAAGAAAAGGGGTTAGAATCAGCCACCTTGCACTTTTTAGGGGTTTTTTAATAGTTTGTTAAAGTATTCACAGTTATATGTACAAAATCCCACTATTGCCTTGATACCACTAATTTGCTACTGGTGATCCAGCGCATACGCTTTCAGAGAAGCATTCCTGGCATGTCACATCGTACTGGGGGTAGATCTCAAGAGAATATCATTACCTGGGGCAGCCTGAGGATGCTCCAAGTTGTTTTCTTCTGCTTGTACCCAGGTAGAGGACATTACCCATAGCGACCAGCACTGCAGTGACCTTAGAAAGCTCATTGAGGTTAAAAAAATGTCTCTGATGCAGTGGTTTTATAGTGAGCAATGTAAGAGGAACCATCTTTCTTCGCTTATGAAGTTCCAACTTACTTTTCAGCTTGGGATTTTGTTTTGAATTAACAGTAGGAGCACACTGTAAACATCCATCCAACTGCAGCATCTTCCTCTCTAGAAAGGTCCAAGCAAAAGTAAACAACCAAAAAACCATCCAAACCATACCTGATATACCCCAGGAGTTACATCTTGCTTCTTTGTCCCTTATTTCCCTACCTTCGCTGATCTGCAGCTTTGGGACACGACTTGTGTTTTAGTGAAGCTGGTGCACCACTGAGCATCAGCTCCTCTCTCCACTCTTGCAATAGATGGAATGGGTTAACCATTGGGTGGCACAGGGGTAAAACAAGCTCTGATTTTGAGGGCACGGATGAGGATTGAGCATACGAGTCCCTGTGGTCTTTCAAAGTCAAAATGTCCTGCTGATGAACTTGTTATTTTGTAAGATGCTGCGTGCAGGACTCATGGATGTGATTAAACAATTAGGAGGCTGACAACTGCAGAGCAATGGAGGAAATCGATGGGGCTGAGAACTACTTATTGAAGGGATGGTAGGGGAGTGACCAAGGGAGGTACAAACAAACCTTTAAAATCAAATTTTAGGATGCCTGCTGGAGTGCATCAAGAATTGGTCTTGATTTACCTTAATTAATTAGTAATTATATGAGCAGGAAGAGTTGGAGTGTGCTCACCACGCCTGTTTGTTGGAGTCACGTGCAGGAGGGCTCGGATGAGGAGGAGGATCAGAGTGTTGTAGAGGAATTGAATGAGCCAGAGAATTAAACTACAAGTGAGATTAAATTTAATCTCGCAAAGTGGAAGAGCATGCACTCTGGTATTAATAAATAAGGATTTTTTGCTGTAAAAGTCAGTGAGAAAATAGAAAGAGGAGTGAATTAATTGCAGATTACATGATCTGCGGGTGTGGTGAACTATGAGAAAAATAAAAGACAACTGCCTTTATTAGGATGGATGGGGCAGGCACTTCCAGAATTGAACTATTCACGTGTGCGAGTGTGGTATGAAGATTTAGTGCTGGACTTCAAAACAGCAACCCAACCGACCACCTCCCTACTGCCCGAAGTAGAAAGCGTGAATATTTATTTTAGAGAGCTTTTTTGAATGGTTCAGCTATCAAAGATTTTTCTCTGCTTTTGCACTACACATTCAGCCTTTCAAAGAGCAGGGCTTAAGCTACAGAAAACATCCTTAGATGGGTTCAATGAGAATTGACTGGTCACACGGTGCCACTGCTCCTTGGTTTCAAATGTCAAGACTGGTAACTGCTGAATATACCTTAAATATTTCCACCCATCCGTGCTGTTTTGAAAAGATCCCAGGGGAAGGTACGCCTTCAACTGGTGAAAAACTAAAGGTGCTGACTCAGGAAAACCAGTCTGTGGAGGTGCTGTCAGTGTTGGGGATGCTTTGGAGAGGACTTGGGAACTGAGCCATTTCCATTTCTTCTGATTCTAGTTCTGTATTCCACTGACCTTTTAGTAAGGTAACAACCACTTTTCATTAAATCACTGATGAGAGAGTTCTACTTCCTTGAGAAGGATTTTAAGAAAAGAACAGACTAAATTTCCCAGTAGCCTTTTCCAATCCTGTTTTCTTGGCTCACTAACAAATTAGGCTGTGGCTTCTGGAACTTAGATACTCCTGAACAGCATCTCACAATCTTTCCTTGCAGCAAAGCTACTAAGAATGCAGGGAGAGCGTTTTTTTACAGTTTTTTTTCCTCTGTGTCTCTATGCCGTGAGTCAGGTGCACAATAGTCTGCGTGCCTTCCACAGCCTTAGTTAACATGGATCCCACTCTGCAGGGCTCGAGGGCTGTGGAAATAGCTAAAAGCTTTGAAAATCAAAGGTAAAAGGAAGGTGTTCCATTTGTTTTGAGAGCGATCCGAAGGCATTCAGGGGATTGGGATGCCTGGCTGTTCCTGCAGCCCTCATTGAAGAGCAGGCTGGAGTCTTCAAGCTCTTTTTTTCCAAGATACAATAGGGTGGGGTTGGGCACCTTCTCAAGTGTGAAGTGTCTGTTTAGTGCTGCACAGGGCAAAATGGCCCTGGGTCTGGGGCTCCTGGGTGCAGGATGCACTCTGGGCAATATTTATATTAGCAGCAGTGCCTGGCATCGAGTACTTGGCACACAGGCAAAATCTGGTTCGTTAGCGTGGTCTAATTGTTAAAAAATCATAATACCTTTCTGAAATCTAACACTTTAGGAAAAGTCGATATGAAATCAAATTACAAATGATGCTCTGAACACTCCTCATCTAAATCCTTCCTGCTTTGTGCTTAGATGGGTCTTTAATAAACCAGAGGTCTGCTGTGAATTTGCTCTGGGGTGGATTTAAGATTTCTCCGCAGATGTTCAGTGGTCCTGATAGCTGTCTATTCCTTGTTGCTTCCTCTCATTTGCTCTTCCTTTTTTTATCATATGCAATATTAACCTTATTATTGAAAATGCGGCTTCTGCAAATGGAGCTTCTGGATGCAAAATCAGAGTCCCAGGAAAATATCTGGGGAACTGGGGTTTGGTCAGTGGAACCCGGGGTGCTGTCTGGGAACCCCTGCACTGTAAATGTCTTTTTCTATTTCCAGCCTCAATTTTTGGGTGACAAAACTAGTCCTGGAAGCCCAACCTCGTTTAACTGAATGAGGAGATAATTTCTCTGTATATTCTCCATCTTAAAGGCTGACACTAACCAGCCTCTGTAAAGCAATACCTACGGTTCCTATTGCTATAGACCTTTCAGGCTGTTTAAAGATGCCAGCTTATTGGAAAGGGCTTGTTTTCATCCACTAAAGTCAGGAAAATTCATGGATCGTATCAAAACAGGGAAGATGCAGTTGTTCCTAGGTCTTCCTCGCATTACTGTTAATCAGCCATATCCAAAGGGAGGATGTGCGTCGCCTTTAATGGGGGTGAGGAGCAGGAGGAATGTAATCATCCCTCATCAGCGAGACCCTCAATCACTGCACTTCAAACAGCTGGGGGTACGTAACCTCATCTTCATTTGAAAATTTTAGTACCTTTTCTCTTAGCCGCCTCTATTTTATGCCTTTTTTTTTCCCCCCTCATAAATTTTTATGATTTTTTTTTTTAAGGTGAATTTATGGGGGAAATGGCAGAGACCGTGTGAAATGTGGAAGAGCTAAAAGGCTATCATGGTGGTAAATGAGGCTAAATGGTTTTCTACCACCAGCTGTTTAGAGTTCAGTGATTGAGTCTAACTGACAAGAAATAATTACCCCCTCTCAGAGAGGTGAAATGGGTCCTCACACAGTGAATGCTGCTGATGAAGGGGCCGTCCCGGGAGAAGGCAGGATCCTTTCCAGCAGTTTCCAAGCCTACGTCTTGGTTGCTTAAGCCCCTCACGAGCATCTTGCGCTAAGGTTTTTCTTGTATATGATGATGTCCTTTGGTGACTCAGCGAGTCTCTCCTGCCTTTCTGGTTCCGGGGAGGTTCAGAACCTTGATGCATCCCTTGTCTTGCAGGGATGAGCCCAGGGCCAGAAAATTCCCTGCATTATTGATTAAAACCGGGGCGTGTCTCAGCCCTTTTCATTTAAGAGCAAGACACCTTGCACTTCTTATTGCAAAGATGTGGATTAGGATCTTCTTTTTTTTTTTTTTTCTTATTTTCTAATCAATTGCAAGGATCAGATATGATCAGTATGTTTGCTTGCAGGCTAGAGGGGGTGAATCACTTGACTTAGATCTGGGAAGGAAAGGTCTTGCAGTGCTCCAGTGTGAAATCTGCGTCCTCACAGACAGCACTGAAAGCAAAGCCTCTTTTTTATCTTTTTTTTTTTCTCCCCAACACAAATCAAACCAAAAGTATTTCAAGGATGCAAAAACCATGAAATGTGACGCAGAAATAAGCACAATTGTGGAGGCTTGAACACCACTAATTTTCTCTGGCTTTATTAGTCACGTTACTGCATTGATGAGGATGCAAACACTTTGAATATGGCGAAACAGATTATTAAATCAATTGTTATTGCACAAAATGCCTGTCCAGGGTTGTGCTGTGTACAGCCCAGGCAAAACCAGGTACCATCAGAGGTCAGTTCAGGGGTGCAGAAGGATGCTGTGACCACAGCCTAGCAATGCTCTATCACCATCGCTCACCTTGTTTCTTTAGAAGACGATGGCCATGTTCACCAGATGGCTGTCATGACCCACCATGGTGCAAACGGGGCTTGGAGGACCCTCAGCAGCAAAGGCAAAACTCGGTGAGAATCTGCCTTGCTCTCTATTTCATTACCCCTTTCTTAAGATGCTCTTTCTGATGAGACTCTGCATCTTGAGATGAGAATTTCACCCATGAAATGGCTGAGGTCCTGTGGGTTCCAGCGAGCCATTTCGGTGCACATGCAATGTGTCACTGGTTTGGCTCCCTGCTGATGTACCCGCCGCAGTTTCTTCCCCCTTGGTTTGGTCTCGGAAGGAGATGGAGTGGGCACCAGTGACAAGGCAGCATGCTACAGACTGCGGAGCCTCATGGCCACCCCAGCGACAGCCCCTGGCCAAGCCCAGAATTCTTCCTCAGAGGGTGCATCTCCACCAAGCTGGGGGATAGCAGCCACAGCATCCTCCGAGCACCCTCTCCTTGCCATGCTGATGGTGTCACTCCATTTTTGTAGGTAAGGAGCCACTTATTTTTCTTTGCTGGGAAAGGGAAGAGCTAAGAAATGTATCTATCTGAGAGCTGCTGCAACCTCGCTTTTCTCTCTCCTCCTG
Organism: Pedionomus torquatus; assembly: GCA_013398155.1. Taxonomy (NCBI): domain Eukaryota; kingdom Metazoa; phylum Chordata; class Aves; order Charadriiformes; family Pedionomidae; genus Pedionomus; species Pedionomus torquatus. Next base: position 108,183 of record VZRU01016217.1, read on the forward strand.
TGAGGATGAGAAGAAGCAGGGTGATTTACTGAGCACAGAAATACTTCTTCTATCAAAAGTGTATAAGCAAATATCCCAAAGGTTAAAAATACCCCAAAAGAATCCCAAAATCCCACCCTCAGATTAAAAGACTCAACCAGAAAAGGACTCTGTCATTCCATCCACCACCAGTGGTCACCAGTGCATGCCTGGCAACAATCCCAACTTCATGTGTCTGCTAAAAAGTAAACATTGAAGAGATGAATCAGACCCAGGATCACCAGCCAAGGGGGCTTGGCAGCAGGGCAAGGAGTCAGGTGAAGGTGCTCCTCACCCCAGGGATCAGGAAGAGACCTGAGTGAAGGTGAGGAGAAACCTTCAGAGCCAAAGAATGGCCCAGGTGACCAAAAAGCTCTGGTGTGGAAACAGCTGGAAAGAAATGGGTGGTTGGGGTTTTATCCCCCTTTGGGCTTTTTCCTCTGTCCCTGTCTACTTCTCTTTGCAAAGCAGAAGATGGAGTTGGGGTGGCAGGAGGCTCTAGCACACAGCCCTGGACAGCTGCTATGCACTAGGGAGGCTCAGCTGGTGGGGAAAAACAGGTCCTGTTCTCACCACTCTCCAGAATGTCCTTAAATGTCCATCTCCAGGGCATCAGCACCCACCTCCTTATTGGTTCTTGTCCATGGGGTCAAGGTCTTGAAGGCAAGCCTTTTGAAATCTCAAAAATCTGAAAGCAAATTGAAAAATCCCAACATGCTTTATTCAAATTCCCTGGGTTTATTAAAGTGTGGAGTGGCTACCACAAGGGATGGGAACCTTCTCCATAAAGATGGTATTTAGTTACAAGATGTTCGGGTTTGCTTCCTGAGTGAAGGTGTGAAGTTACCCATGACAAGAAACATGCAAGCCAAGCTTCATAAAAGTCCCTGGGGTTGTTTTAAGTTGCGTTGTGTTGGTGAGTGGCAACTAAGGAAGGAGGTGCCAGTGTGAGAGACAGAGAAAATGGCTTCTGCCAGCTCTAGAAGGTATTAAGAAAGGTGATTTTTGGCCCTGGTTGCAAGGACTCATGCTGGGCATGATGGTACAAGGGCTTTTCTTCTTCTTCAACCTCATAAAGTTAAATAATTACGTCTGGTATATGTCCTTCAACCACACCTTTCCCATCCCCAGGCCAACAATTCATGATGCAATTCCCACAGGCACAGGGAGAAATTCTGCCCTCAGGATGGCACCTCCCTGCTCCCCTCTGCCCTGTTCATGCTGCTTCTCCCAGTGCAGGCAGTGGGATGAGGGGACCCCCAGCCCACCCAGGAAGCGATTCCTCTGTGCCAAGAAGAGCCTAAACCCATCTCTAACCCATTTTATACGTTAAATTCTTACCTTCCTCTTCCTCCTCCTGCCTCTACAATAAGATTTCATGATGGAGTGAGATGGACCCACATGGAGCAATGGGGTAGGCAGAAGTGATGCTGGGCCACCAGGGAGAAATGATGCTGAACGCGGTGCTGGTTGTGCCAGAGTTTTGTCTGCTCCTTCCAGTTGCAGAGGGATGGGGAGAGGAATCTGGGCAGGGGCTGGTGTGCCAAGATGTGTAGGAGGTGGACGGACTGCCCGGCTGGACACTGCCCAGCTCCCCTTGGGCTGGGGGCTGGTACTGGTTAGGGACAGTGAGACCGTGTTTCCTGCAGGAATGCGGTCCTTGTGCCACTACTAGAAATGCCCCAGGGAAACACACCAGAACCCCAAAGAAGCCCTCGCTATAGCTTTAGACCAGCCTTGTTTGTACCAAGTGCCCCAGAATCTTTTCAGAGAACTGGTTTTAACATGTGATTTTGGAAAGGCTGTGAAAAACCTTAGGTCAGGTTGAGTCAGCGTGTAACCAGGCTCAAAACCCAGTTACTGCGACCAATTACAAGAAGTTTGAGTGTATTTTTTTACCTCTCCCCTGGCATCCCCAGCGCAGTCTTTAGACAGAAACGTAATGAACACCTAAGGAAGCAGTCAGCTTTGGAAATGCATCCTGCTACAGTGCAGGGTGGCAGGGAGAATGCTTCTTGCAGGATACATCTCCAGGAGTTGGGCAGTTGTGACCTGTGGAAACCAAGTGAGACACCTGGGGAAACTGGTCACCCAGTGCCTGCTGTGGGTGCTGAGAAGCTCAAACCCCCCGCCCAGCAATCATTTGGCCCTTTCTGTTGCTGTCCTTGCTGCAGCCAAAGGGGGACAGGGAAAGAGTTGTACATTCTCAGTCCTTTTACTGGGCTTTTGCCTCGGGGGAGAAGATTCCCCAAGCTCTGCTGTGATCCTTGCTGATGGAAGCAGTGACTTTGCTGGAGAACTCAGAGGAAACACTGTCCAGCTCACAGCCCTCCTCCAGGCAGGAAACCAGAGTAGCAGATTTACAGAGGAGATTGGGTAGAAAGCAATAGTTTAACTCTGTTTTGTTGCTCAGTTGCAGTGTCCAGCGTTTGAGGGATGCGGGAGCCTGGATGATGTGCAGCAGAGAGGAGGGTTAGTACAGGGAGAGGTGGAAGGAACAGGATGTGATTGCTGCCAGTGAAACCTCTTTACCCGCTGGTGGACGGCAGGGAAAACCGTAACACACCACAAACCAAGTCCATCAAGACCGTTTCTCCTCTGTCCTTAGCAGAGCTGAAAATTCCCTCCCATGCTGTGGGAGGCTGCTTTTAGGAGCAGTGTCAGCAGGTGGTGCTGGGAGGCTGGGCAGGGTGGCAGAGCATCCAGGGCAGGGGAGTGAGGTCCTGGGTGTCAACCTAACCTGGAAAAAGGGATTTGGATGGTAGTGGGAAACAGGCATAAAGCCTGCAGTGTGATCTCCATCCTGCTGGCTGCTTCCTAAATGAGCTTCATTATACACATAATTAAAGGAAGAGATTTGAATGCTACTTAGCAGTGTTTTAGGGGTATTAATTTCAAGACTAAGGGCACCTGGAGATTAAATGAATTAACTTACAACCGAATCAGGTTAATTGTCATTTTCTTTACCTGGAGTGAAGCTGAAAAAAAGGAAGGTTTTGATTCAATAATAACCATGGATATATTATAGAAAAGCAGGTTCTTGAGCAGAAGGAAAATTGCTAAAAGAAATAATGAATTGGGAACAGGAGTAGACATGAGCAGAGCTGGGCTGCAGCGTGTGCTCTGGGGCCGGAGGGGGCTGGAGTGGGCTGGAGTGGGCATCCCCAGTGGGCATCCCCAGTGAGCAGCGGGACTGTGACTCTGCCACCCACATTCCTGATCAGGGAAGGGCCCCAGACATTAACCTGTCCTCCCTGTTCCCTTCTGGCTGCCTTTAAATGGATGCCTGTCATGTAGTTGGATTGGAATCTTCCAGTTCCTCCCAGTCAGGGGTTGGAGAGCCTGTTAAAGTGAGGCTGGGACTGGCTGCCAGGCACATTGGTCCTGGGAAGGATGTGGAGCAGAGGAAAAGCAAACAGGGAGCCTGGCTCTATGTGCTCAAATGCAGAGTCTGTGCTCGCCCTGGAAGCACCCTGCTTGCTGATCAAAGCACTAACCCAGCAGATCTCACAGAAAATGAAGTGCCAACACGACATGCAAATTAATCTTAGATAATTACGGGTTTGCAGTCTCGACTCTTTCCGTCAGCTGCTTCAGAGCGCTGCCTGGGCTCAGCAGGTCCCACAGCAGGCTGTGGCGTGGGCAGGATGTGGGGCAGGCTGGGATGCCTCTGAGCACACAGCTCTACATGGGGCTGGGAGCAGATATTTGGGGTGGGTATTTTGCACTTGAAGGTCTGGCCAGGCAAAGGTGCCTTCATCAGACTGGGGAAAAACTAGGCTCTGCTCTGACCAGAGTACTTTGTTTTTCCATGCAGGAACAACCAAAAATTGGATCCTCAAACAGGTACAGTCCTGTGCACCCTTCTGTGGTGGGATGATGCTCCTAGAGAGAAGCCTAGCTGACCTGTGCCCACTGCAGAGGTCATAACTTCATTTTCTAGCCCATGTCATGCAAACCATTTCACTGCAGCCACCCAAATTAACAGTGGCCATAAGCAAGCACTCCTGGGAATCCCATCCAAGTATCTCAGCCAGGCTGTGGCTCTGTACAACCATCTCACAGAGAAGTCCAGAGCTCTCACCTGCCCAACAGCTGACGTCTAGGTCTGACATGCCCGATTCACTGGTACTTGAATCTGGCTGGGTATCTTCAGTGTGATTTATGCATCTATCCATCCCTTAACTACTAGTCCTATACCTGTAGGTTGGGCTTGTCAGCCCTGAAAATCTGTTCTGACATAAATGCAAGCTAAACACTGCTCTAAATAACAAGTAATTAGCTATAGAGATATCTGTGAAATCAAGTAAAACTCCTAGAGAGATGTGAGTTACCGCTGAGTGCCTATTTTTCCATTACTGATGTGACTGACCAGTGTTAATGCACATGAACAATGGGAAATCTTTCCCTGCTCAAAGGGCCCATCTCTAAATCTTCATCTTACAAACCTGGGTTTCTTCCTCCATCTCTGTCATCACCAGATTTCTTCTAATCGTAAGCAAAAATGTGAACTTCAAAAACCCTTTCTTCTTGTCCATATGTGCTTCTTCCCAAAGCTTTCCCTCTAACTCTGGTGGCAATACCTCACCTGATGCCTCCTAACATCGTGTTAGCTTTTCACACGGGCATGCCACATTCACAACGGGTACATGGCAGTAGCTAATGCCTGTAGGACTCATTTCTCCTCTCTTACCTCCAGTTTCTAATAGGAGTAGCTGCTTTTACTCCTTATGTACACCAGGAACACTTTTGATTATTCATTTTCAAATATTTTCTATTGTCTAGTCAAGGTTATGTCATGCATCCTGACAGTCTTTTGGTCACCTTTATTGATCATGGCAGCTCTCACCACTCAGCATCGCAAGCTCCTAAATTTCTTCCAGGGGTATTAGAATAGATGAGTGAAACGATCAATGCTTGAGGAAATCCATTTGTCTCTTCCTTCCATTTTCACAGTGGGCTCTTCACAGCCCTTTGTTGCCAAGTCTTGAGCTCACACGCTTGTTTCCATCTTCTTGGGCTTAGGTAGCATATATTAAGGTAACACCTTTGCAAATTCTTCTTAGATCAATTGTTCTGTCTAAAAATAAAATAGAATTGCTGACTTTTATCAAAGAATATCACATTAACTGACTCAATCAATCCAGGGCTATATATCCCATTTTCTGGTTGGCTCTCTATCTTTGATCCTTCTTTCATCTAAAATCTCTTGTGTTTTCTTGTGCAATATTGAGTTCAAGGTACTTGCCCTGGGATGGCTCAGGGCTCTCTCTCCCTACCACAAACTAGGGTTTCTGCCTCTGTACTTGTCCAGTCACTGCCAGTGCAGACAATTTGATGGATGTGTTCAACATCCTCCTTCCCAGATATTTCATCTCACACATTGGATGTCTCCTGCTCTTGGATGGAGAGCGGCAAGGCTTCTTACTTTAAGGGTATTAAAGACCAAGTTTCATTTCGATGGTGGATGCAGTCATTTTCCATACAGGGAGTAGTCTCTGTGTCTGCTCTCCACCATTGCTTTCTTTCCCAAAAAATCCAAGGAAACCTTTTCTAAGGAACAGGTTGTCAAACCTACTTTCCTTAAGAATACTTTCCTTCAGACAGCAGTGAACCGTTTATATCATGTTTCACCTCTTTCAAAAGTGCCCATGGAGGACCAGGTTGACCAGCTCTCTTGAAGACAGGCTGAGCTGGATGTACTGGTTTATACTTTTCTGTAGCTTCCAGCATCAAAGAATTTAAATGTTCCACTGTGCTACTTTTGACTTATCTGTGGATGCCAACTTCAACTGGACAAAATCTGCCAAGACATAAATACAAGCTTTAGACTCCATTTTTTTTTATTTATTTCTTTTTTTGTTTGTTTGTTTGGTTGGTTGGTTGGTTGGGTTTTTTGTTGCCTTCAGGTCTTCAAGATTTCAGGTTAACACCTTTCCTGCAAATGATGAAAGCTGGAAGCTAACTTGAAAAAAACAACACAATCTGAAATTTCCATTCAGTCACATGGCTCAGAAATTTAAAAATACCTCTATGTATCAGGATATTCAAAACAAACAAAAAAGAGGTCTAGTAAAAATACTCCAAAAAGTCCAACTATTATGCACTGTTGTTATCTAAGAAATTCTGTCATCAAGACAGTATTTCGGCAGCTTTAGATAGACGAGATTTCTAGAGGGGATTTCTAATTTGTATTTGTTTTTAATTTGGGGTGTGGATCGCAGCAGCAGCAACATTTTGTTTTGTTGTGTATTTATGGCTGCACGTGTTTAAAATGGTAAATCTGCACTGACCTATTAGACCACAAAAGTGAAACCAGCTTCTGTATTCTCATTCCTCAGCTGGAAAAATAAACCCACAGCATGCATGTGCAAAGTTAATTATATCTTTAAAGCTTTCAGGTTTGGGATTCAAAGGCTGTGCAAGTCCTTTAGATTATCAGAGCCCTGGCTTGAAAAATAAGGAAATGATTCTTTACCAGAAAGTGGTTCTTTCAAAACAAAATACATTTTTCTACCTTTATCTTCCATTAAAATGATATCATTTTATCCAAAATTAAAATAAAATTAATAAGGAGCTTAACAGAATGTGCAAGTTTATTTGGGAAAGTAATTAACCAAAAATACAGAGATATTCTTTTTTGGCTTAACACCAATAAAGATGTCTAGGTCTAAAAGGTAATTGAGGTGTAGCACCAGATCATCTTGTGTCAAGCACCCTGCTTCTTCCTACCTACCTGTTTTTCTTGGTTTCACAATAATTTTTTTTTTTCCTTCATTCTCTAAGTATTAAACACAGCTCAAGTTATATTTGACTTAACAGAGAATTGTGAACAGGACCTGCTACTTGACCTCCCCGTGGCTCTGACGAAGGCTTATCCAAGCAGAGCAGAGAGCCTGGGCTAGGTCTCGCTGGTAGCTGAATTCGTTACTTGATGACAAATCCATCTTCTCTGGCTAATTTCTAAACCCTGGAAAAATATGTGCATAATTTTATTCATGCAAGTTGCTTCATGCTCCAGGATGAAGGAGGTTGAATCCAGAAGATGCTCTTGAATGGTGGCAGGTGAATCCATAGGCTGACAATTAAGAATAGCCTAACATCCGTGTCTGACCTGGGATTTTTGGGGTGTAGAGCAGCATTTGTTAGGAATATGGCCCAGTTTTATGCTGTAGTTCCCCCCTAGAGAGGCAGGAGAGTCCCCAGCATCCCTCTCAGGGCTGGCAGAGCATCGGGCTGAACTGGCAACTCAAACAACACCAGTTGCAAAACTTCTAATTTCCATGAGAAGTCCTTTTGAAACCTATCTTAGGAATGTCCTAAATAATACTCGCTGGTGGGAGTGGAAGGTGCTGATGAATCAGGACAAAAAATAGGAGCTTTATTGCAAATAGTTGATGAAAGTCGCACTGACCACAACAAGGGAGCACGTTTCATTACAGCGGCTGCAGCAGAGCCGCCGTGAAAATTACAGGGAATGCTAAAGGAGCCCTGGAAAGGATTCAAACAGCAATTTGCTCCCAGCATGACCATTGCCGAGAACCGGCAACAGGGAAAGAGAGTAAGAGGGAAGCAGTGTCCATGTCCTTCTTCCTGCAGATGCCAAATCTCATGGTCTTTAATGGAGATGGGGAAGGAAAAGAATCAAAAAGGAGGTTGGAGATGAACTTCTTCAAAACACATGTTTCACAAAAAAAAAAAAAAAGCAGTTAGGTGATTGTTTTTTCAGGCAGGAGCAGTGTCCTCTTTTTCACCAAGTTCTGGTTCAGAAGTTGTCACATCTAACCTGCGGAAGACTTAAAAAATAAAAAATCTGTATTTTGAGTCTTAGCGGAGCTCACCATCTCCTTCGTGCCTGTCCCTATCTCCTGTGCCAAAAGAATCAATGGGTTTTGCTGCCATCCCCAACCCTGAAATATCCCTGGGGGACATTAGGCCAGAGCACACAAACCACCTTGCTCCTGACTGAGCTTCCCCCACATTGCTTACTTCTCATTTCTAACCCCTTTTTCTATTGATTTTCATGCTAAACCAACATAATTTGATGGACAGATATTTTTAGTTTCCCCCACTGCTGATGAATTGTAACAACCTCTTCCTACACTCCTTTTTTTTTTTTTCTTTTTTTTTTTTTTCCTTAAACTTGACAGTATGGGAAGAAAAAGACGACCATGTAGACGTGAAAATCTTTCTCCTGTTGTGCAGCCCGGCTGAACCCAGGGATGGGTATGGCTTAGCCCTGCAGGAGCACTCCATGCTCATGGCACAACTGGTAATAATTTTGTGATAAGCCCGTGATTGTTCCAAAAAATAGGAACAAACGAGTTAAATCACAAATCTAACGCACTTCCTATCCTGCCTATTCCCAAAGAACAGCACGTCAGTAGTGCCAGAAGACACATGGATGATAAGTTACTAATAAATTCATTGTGTTGCTTATTTTTAATGGGCTAATAAAAACAATCCTCTCCTTTTAACAGTGTGTGACTTGCATGATAAGAAACTTCAGGAAAGTATTTTATACTGGAGTTGTATGAATGGCCATCGTAACCGTCATTAATTGCTATGATTTAGCTTTAATCAGCTACTGAATGCATTTATAGCAGATGAGAGAGCATGGTACCATTGCACCACCTGCGCTCGGTGCTGGCAGCTGCTGAGCTGCATGGTTAACAGAGAATCACTAGAGGTCACTTTGATTCCACCTAAAGGAACAAATCCTAAAAGGTCTTGTTGCTGCTTTCTTCTTCTTTTCTTTTTTTTTTTTTTTTNCACATGTGTGTAGTACTTGTTTACATAAGCTCCTTGGGCTGAATTTTTACTCTGGTGTAAAGAGTGAAACTTTAAAGAAGTTTATAAAACTGTGCCTGTATTCATCAATAGGAAATTTGGCCCTGAGTTTCTTTTTTAATGTGAAACATCTTCCACTGGATATGATATTCTTGATAACAGATGTCGTTATTTAACTCTCAATAAATAGTTCTGTCCTGTCAGGATCCCTATAAATAGGAAAAGAATAGCTCCAATGTATAAAACTGCAAGAAGATATTCTGATGTTGCTGTTTATTCTGTTATATGCAAAGGTTAAATAATATTTAGGAGTGTTTCATTCTCAGCTTCAGTTGATGACTGAAATGCAAATATTTCCTCAATGAGAGAAAAATTCCTAAAACTGAGCACCTCATGATTAGGCAAAACATTTTCCTGCTGCAAAGAGTAACTCCAAAGGGAGCTCAGACTTGACTTCTTTTACATTTGTAAAGCAACAATTTGCTTCCTTGGGAACCTAGAGCATCAAATCCAACTTTTCTTTCATTCTGGATATCTGGGCTCAGTTGGGTTCTACCTTGTTGGCTCCTCTTGTTGTGGGGTCACAAGTGCCCAAACCCCAGGTTTATTCCTGTTTTGGGAAAAGCAAAGCCTGCTTGCACCTCCAGGATCTTACCCAGGGAGGTGGCAATCCCTTGGTGGTGCCTAGGTCCTTCTTGCTGTGCTTACATCAGCTTCTGCTGCAAACTGCTGCAGCATCATCCAGTGCCCACCAGAGAGGTTCCACAAATCTTCCCGATCTCTTCTGCACCTGGTATGGTTCAACACCTGCTGGAAGGCACCAGGGGACCTGATGAAACAGAAGAACCTCGTGTGTTAGTGGGTACTGGCTGCTAGTGGATACATCCCTCCCGTGGTGGTGGTGGGGTGGCTGGCACTACCAGCTCCATGCCAAGCTGCTCAGTGCTGACAAAAGCAAGGCAGCAGAGCTTATTCAAATTGTAAATGCTTCAGAAGGGCTTGTCCCATATCCTGTGCTCAGTACAGAGGACACCTGCTCTTGTGTTTGGGAGCCAAGCCTCTCCCAGTGATGGAAACCAGCCCTGCATATTTGACTGTTGGTTGCATGGACAGGGGCACTCACTTGCCATGAATGAGCACGTTCACATCCACACACCACAAAGTAAAGGCCTGAGCAACTCCCTGGTGTCTCCGTGAGTAGGTCAGGGAGCAGCAGGCAGGAGAGCTGTAGGCTGTTCTTGTTCCGTGTCTGGTGCCCAGGACAGCTCCTGGCATCGGGGCTGAGTCACCAAGACTGAGCACTGGTGCGCAGACCTGGCTGTGTCATGCCCACACCCAGCTGCTTGCAACTTCTTCTGTCATTTCCATGAGTTGCTCCAAACCTGGGCTTTGGAGGGTGAGAGGTTCCCAAGATCCCCAAAATCCTGAGCAATAAGTCAGCACTGAGTGGGTGTCATGGCAAGCCTCCATCCAAGCCTCCTTGCCTTGGAGAATGGATGGTCTTGGTCTCTTGCTTTGTCTCTTCCTCTCTTTGACAGCACACAGAGTAAGCAAAATCCTTTTTCAGCTCTCCATGCACTCCATGGTGCTCCGTCAGCCCTCCATGGCTTTTTAACCACATAGTGCTGCATGTCCCCCTCCAGAACATGTGAAGCAACGTGATGAACACCTCTCCCATGAGCATGTATCTATTCTCCTTTCCTTCCCCTAGGGGAAAACTGAGTGGGAATAGTTTTAATTAACTACACTATACGTGCATGGTGTTTATACCAACGCAGGCAAGGCTGAACAAGCGTGCCTCACTCTTGGAAGCAGAGGTGCTGAGGTTTGTGGCCTCTCTGAAGTCCTGAGCTCGTCCCACAGCAGAGGACCAGCCCCAAAGAGATCTCTGGCTTTGGACTCCACTGGGTTTACACCATCATGGATACAGAGCGGGTCAAATATGTCAGTGCCCAGAGCTCTGACACTTTGCAGAGCTATGGAAAGTCTACACGCTCCCCACACCAGGACCACTGGATGAGTCAAGGGTGCACCAAAGGTAACCTAGCACCCCATGAGGAGCCTCTGCAGAAGACAGGGGGCTGAACTGACATTTTGGGCAGGATTCAGCTCTAAGACAGGACATCTACATTCAGACACATAATTGCAGGTGTCTTTGTGAGTTCTTGGTGACTCAGCTCCCTCATTAGTCCATGGAGATCTTGTCCACCCAGACCCTTCCCCCCAGTCATCAGATACCCACTTCAGGGGGAACAGAACTGCCTTCTGGGCCTCATGGACTGCAAAAAGAAACACAATCAGAAGACAGAATTGAATCTTGTGGGTCCTCCTTGTGACTTACATGTGCAGTGAAAAGTTTAGCATCATGTGAAAAGCCAGATGTCCTCTTTTCCAAATATATTTAGAAGAGATAGCAAAACTCCAGAGGAAACATGCTTATTTTATATATAAAGATGCTTAATACTGGAAACTGTGAGAGATCTAAAAATTAAATATGATTTGATAACCAGTATATAAATAAGAGGGTTTTCAAATAGGCTGCCATGTAAAGGTTCTGGATTGTCCTTGGGTTTCACTATGTATGCACAGACAGATCCCTCAGAGCGACACACAGGCAGTTGATGGTATCTGAATCACAGTGTTTCTCATCATCTAGACCACACAGACCACAGAAAATTACCCTCAGAGGTGTTTTCTTGCACATCTCTGATGAAGGTAGAGAGACTACAAGCTACTTGCTCAAAATCAGAAGAAACCCCATCAAAGGAGTAAGGACCAAATCTGGTTCACTCAAAATACAGCATCATTCTGGCAACTCGTTTGTGCTGAGTTTTTCCTGCTTTCTCCTTCAGCTGGCATTCTTAAGGCTATTTATAGTTTCACTTCATAACCAGTGGTTAATATTTTCAAAGTAGTCTAGCGTGTGGTCACCCACACAGAAGATGCGGCTGATTCTCCTGTGCTGTCTAAAAAGTGTTGTCCATGATATTCAGGATCTTTCTGCAAGAGACTGTGGGGAGCTGTTGGCAGAGGTCAGGGAAGATGCCCTGCTGCCTTGGGAAGATCTTGCTGAGGTCACCATGCCCTGGAAGGCTGTGAGTGAGCTTGCAAAGGCATTGCCTTCTCCAGAAGATGCCCCACTTTGGGATTTCAGAGATTTTATTTTTTTTTTTCTCCTACTGAACTTAGCCCCTCTTTTCAAAGCGCAGCTGCGTGCTCCTGAATACACCAGCTAAACCTTATTGCACCCTAGATCAAAGACGAGTATTTCATGCCTTCTCCTGCTCTGTTGTGCAGTGACAAAGTTCCTGGTGACTTAAGTGGGAGGGAGGCTGCGTCCTGGGAGACAAAACTTAATTGAGTGTAATACCACAGGGCACCTAAAGTAGGACAACACAGCCTGACCTCATTTTGCCCATACGTAACCCTACTGACATCAGTGGGAGCTGCACATATGCAGTCAGGAGGTGACATTTGCCCACTCTTGGCTGCTCGAGGAAATTCCTGCTTGCCTGATAAATTCTATTATTTAATCATGCAATATGAAAACGAGGGATACACCAGGTAAAGCTGAGCAAACACAGCTCAGTTCCCTGCCTGTTTGAAGTTGTGGAAAGACTCCTTTTGATGCTGGTGGTTGTTGGATTGAGCCCACAGTACACAGTGATTCATAATCATTTTCCTCAATGAAAGCAACCAGGTTGGTTTGTTGTTATTTGTGGGATCACATGATTCATTATTTGCAAATATTTGAATGGCAGTCGGACTTTCTGATGCCTGTGAACCCCACAGCTTCCACCGGCTTTAGCACAAAATGGTTATTCATACAAATACTGTGCCAGAACAGACTTGTTTGATACTGTACATTTATTACGCTCCTGTTTCTGGAAAAACTTTGCAGAGTAGAAAGGGCATCACTTGGCAAAGCCAACAAAGCTTACACCAAAACCGGTGACTATTCCAAGAGAATTGCTCATGAGCAATCCCAAGACTAATATTTATTTGCATTCATGGCAGCCTAATAATTAAAAGCAGTGCTTACTGCTGTAGAAAAGAGGATGGGACTGACTTACAGAGAAGAGGTTAGCTGGGCGAGTAATGTTTCGGCTTTCTCTGCTCGGTGCACGCTGCTGGAGCAGAAGCAGAGCTCAGCAGACCTCTGAATGTCCCAGATTCAGAACCTGGGATTTCTTAAAACTAATCATGTTTTAACTCTTCAGTGTCTTTCTCCCCAAAGAAATACAAAGAGAATATGAAGGGAGATTCTTGATAGATGGATCACAGTACTGCAATATTTAAGCATTAGCTTATTTAGCAATGCCAGTTACCCACAGGGGTGGTGGCTCTCCATCCTTGGAGACCTGTGGCACCTTACAGAAGATGGCCCACAGCAGCATGCCCTAAACTCTCCCTGTATGGGCTACAGTTGGACTTGGGACCACAAGAGACCCTTTCCAGCCTAACCTGCTTGAAAAAAAAAAAAGATATTTTAATGTTTGAAACCAGCCAAAGCCTGCTCTACACCCTTCTTGTAAAATAAACTTCCTCCACCCAGTGAAACCCTATGGCAGGTCTGTGACAGTGCCTGTGTATGTGATGATACCAAAAGGATGTTGCTGTAATTGCACACAGATTTATCATCCATTCCTTTGCAGTGAATGCCATCAAAAGACTCAAGACTTGGAACGATACAGCATTCCCAAGTATATTTTTCCTGTGAGCGCATCCCCTTTTCAAGGGAGACATCACGGTGTCCCAGAGAGCTGGTCCAGAGAAGTATTGACCCAGCAACAGATTGAGGAAGGATTCCCTGTGCCACCCCCAGAACTGAGCAAACTGGGCAGAGCCACACAAAGCACACGGTGCTCCCACAGCGTCTCTGCACCCCTGCCCGTGTCCCAGCCATCCTGCCCTTGGGCAGCAGCCAGATGTGAATTTGGTGGCCAAGGGACCCTCCGCGGTCACGCCACAGAGAGCATCCCTTGTCACCTCTCCTCCACGATAATATGAACGGACATTTGTTTACACCAAACTGAGCAAATCTAATATTTATTTCACATTTAGGTCACAGGACATCAAAACAAATATTTTTACCCCAAACGGATTTCCTGACCTTGTGGTTTCACTCCTGATTTGCAGCAGTATTTGTCTGAAGAGCTGACTTGCTCTCACGTAAAAACAGCAAGAAAAGAAGTTATAGAGGGTCCTGCACTAGGCTTTAAGATGATGACACAGCTCCCTGTGCACCCGGATCAGCTCTGGATTCCACTCTTGATTTTACTGGAACCAGGGTAGGATTATTAAATTCATATTTCCTGGATTTGCTTGCTTCTTTTCAGTCCTGAAAACCAAAATTACTTAAATATGTAAACCTAAGCACCCCAAATGCAAAGTACTAAAAATTATATTTAACAGTCTCAGCATAAACAGTCTGTGTGGGCCTCATCCTGCTCCCACCAAAATCTGAGACAATCCCATCACTTCTAAAGATGCACTTTTTAAAGATGATTTTTCCCTTTCAGCCCACATAGGTCAAGGATTGCATTAACACCGCTCCATTGAAAGCTCTGAAATGTTCTGTACATGGAAAATTGACCTTTTTTCTTTTTTTTTTTTTTTTTCCTTTGGTAGAGTTTGCACTAGTTTTTAGGCAGAAACTGCTGAAGAGAGAATTTCAAAAGCTTGGAAAATCTAGAGGTCCCTTATGGCTTGCAGTAATGAGTAAAATAAAATGCTCTTTCTGATTTCCTTCCCCCTGTAATTGAAATAGATGTTGTACTGGAGCTGCAAATCTGCTGCCCAATTATCGCCCAAGTGGGCTGATTTATATCACCTGCTCAACCTCAGTGTGATATGAAATGCTCAGGAGGGCCAATGTAAACATATTTATAGCTGGTAGGACAGGCTGAGCTCTTAATATAGGGATAATAATATTATATATGTATATGAGAAGATATAGCTAAGCAAGGTTTTGTATGTGAGGGCACAAAGAACCGCTGGCCATGGCACAGCATGGCTACCTGTCTGTGAAAGACTAGGTCTACTCCAGTGCTTGTCTTGGCTTTTAATTGCACAGTGATCCTGTTTTCACTGGGGTATTCAAGCTTCCCTTTGGTTGGGTTACCTGGTGTCTGAGCACTGGGGCACTGTGTGAAAGACCAGTCAGATAGATAAACACGAGCTAACCCCCAGTCTCATTAGGGTCACTTCTCACATTGGCTTGGATGGGGGTGGCTGGGGAGGACAGGCAGCCACTGGCGGACTGACCTTCAGGGCATCTCTGTCTCCCCACAGAACCCTGCCAAATGCGTTGTCTTTGCAGAGCCAAGTGGTATTTCGCAGCCAGATGCTAGACTGACTACTTGGTTCTAGGTGGGAGAAGAGGGAGGTTGCCACCATCCCATGGAGTGGCACAGGCACAATTCCTGCCATGTTTGAAGGCTCCCGTGCTAAATCCCATGGGACCAAGCACTGGGCTCCCCACAAACTCGTTTCAATGTCACTGGGGTAAATACTACAAAGCTGAGAGTGTGCAAGAGGAATGCTGTCACATAACAGACATTTCAGGAAGTCTCTGTAATTTCTTTAATTATTCAGACAACAGAGCACAAGGATAATAGCTTCAAGTACATTCTTATACATTATTTTAACAGTAATAGATATGTATTTAGTCATAAACTATTCTGTAGCCACCACTATGTGTACATTTTATACAAACTATTGCCATACTTGGACCCTGAAAATGGACGGTGACATTTCCTAGACGTTTTGCACAATGTTATGACAGTACATCCTTCATACGAGAGCTGTAGCTACAGGTTGGATCAGTCCATCTAACAAAGCACTTCTAATGCATACCACGGAGGGGTGATCTGGACGTGAGGCGCTGAAGGAAGAGATGTTATAAATAGAGGGTGACAGGGAGGCTTACAGTCACTCGAAATATGTGCGATGGAGAACACGGCACAGCATTTCTTTGCTTGGCAAAACAGGTTGATCATATTAGAAGACAGCATCTCACCTTCTCTCACACCAAAAAGCTCTGAGCTCATCTGGGCCTTTCGATGAATATTAAACATGGCAATGTCTGGTATGGTCCCTACCAAGGCATGTACTGCCCTGACACAGGTGTGGACTCTGGTCTAACAGATCTTTTTCATCTCAGTTACCAGATAGACCAAAGCCTCCAAGCCAATGCCTTAAGTTCTATCACTGATATCTCCGAACATCTCCATCGCCTGACCTCTGGAGAAGGTAGGCTCTGACATGGTCATTTTTTGACCATAAAGGCTTTACAAAATGTCAACCACTGTTCAGAGACAGGGGTAAGAGAGCTCTGATACCCAAACACTACCGTACAAAGGACAAACTCTTACAGCAAAGACTCATTTGTTCCATGATCACATTGTTATGTGCCCCAAACCAGCTGCATTTTCAGCCCCCAATACACCAGCAGACCACAAAGACATGAAAGCAGCAGAGTCCAAGCCAGGGTGGGCAGCAGGTCCCTGGCACCCACCAGGCAATCCACAGTCCCCCATGATGCCCCACACTGGGTGGACATTAGGGTGGCTTGTTTCCCATCCCAGTGGTTCACACGGGCACTGTAGCACGCTGGTGGTTTTACTGAAGTCTCACCATGACCACGATTTGGAGTGTAGAGGTGGCCTGGAACTAGAAGCTTTCAGGAAGGAGAGACCACATCCATCTGTAGGGCGCGACACAGGGTGCTCCTGCCCAGGGCTCAGCCACCAGCTCCTTGCACCACTCTGGAAGCTTCCAGGCTTTGAGAGTGGAAGGGCGTGGTCTACGCTCTCCAGAGGTGGCCCCAGGCAGGGACATCCTTGGAGGCCACCTGGAGCTGCCGTCCATCTTGGTGGAGGACGTGGCTGCATCTCTGAAGAAAGGTGTTGCCTGACGGATGAACATCCTACACCGGCGAGTAATGGAAACTGAAGAAAAGGTGAGAAGACATTCAAGGAAAGCTCCCTTCCGGCTTGGTCCTGTCGCAGACGCATACACACACGCACACACAATGTTTTGCAAAATTTTTAAAGGGAATCCTGGAAACCCTCCAGAGAGGAGCACACGGCACAGCAGAACCTCACTCATCGGCATCCAGCCAGGACAAGCCCCTCAGTGGGGCTTGGAGCTGGGACCAGGCAAGGGACACAGGACTGGTCCCACCACTTGTCTTCTAAAATACATTTCCAATCTGTTCACCTATTGATGGCTCAGGACGGACTCATGCATTACAGCTAAAGAACATCTCTTGGAATAAATTAACAATTTTTCATGCCTTTTTTTTTCATTTTGCAAAGGATGTTTTGTTCTTTTCTCCGTGGCCACAAACCTCGCATCTTTATTCAGGCAAGGTGGCCAGTGAAATCCAGTAGCAATCTCCTTCTTCCAGCATCAGCCACGTGAATCCCAGTTAAATCACCAAAGTCAGTGTTGCTCCCCAAGATTCCCATCTTCTGAGAACCCAAATTAAGGTTGATTAAAATCCTAGCGCTGCCACGAGGTGAAGGCAGCTGCCTTCCCTTCAGATTAACATCAAAGGACAAACTTGATTTAACTCCCTCAGAATTAAATTTTAAGAGCTGTCTGTGCTCTCTGGACCAAATCGGGAGGTGGACTTGGAGCCGGGGCTGGAGCTGGAAGAGGGGAGCATCTCCTGAGCGCAGATGGGGAGCAGGGGCTCCAGCAAAGGGAAACCACGTCTCCCGGTCGCTCATGCGAATAAGTGAGGTTCTACTGTTAGTACAAGAGATTCCAGGTTACGCGTGTAGATGTGATGGATTTGTTTCCTTAATTCAAGTACCAAAATTAAAAGTTATAAACAACACATCTAAACAAAATAACGGGCACTCCTTTAGGCATCATGTTTCCTAAATCAATAAGCAAAAGGGAAAAAAAAAAAATGGGATGCACCAGGAACTCTTAGTTATTATATACTAACCAGACTGTGCATGGCACATTTTATTTCTATAAAACTATTAAAACTATTACAAAATATTCAAAAATACATTTTAGTAAATTTACAGCAGTTATTTCTCAATTTATTAATGCAAAACATCCTTTTCTCCCCTCTGTACAAACTACTGTCTCCATCGTCACAGAATTGCTGCCATGTGCGCTTTTTAAAAAATATTATTTTCTAATAAATTTTTTTTGACGTTAAAAATAACAAAGTTTCTTACGGTTTTTTGCAAATAAAAAGTTTGTGTAACAGTCTTGACTTCCATGAACGTGGCCAAATGGTGTTTTTACAAAGCAAAACATGGAAAACAATACAGGAAATGACGTTACATCTGAAACTATTTAAATTAAAATAATATATTCTCATATTTTACACTATTTCAAAAAACGAAATGTGATTCAGTTAAGTATTGATCTCTCAAAAAAATCTAATTTACAATTCTGTGTATAAAAATATAATTTACGGACCCCCATGAAGTTTGTCTTTTTTGTGTGTGTGTTTGTTTGTTTACTTGTTTTTTAGACTTGCTGAAATGAAGGAGCAATGTAATGGAGAGATGGGAAAGTACAGAATTTTGCTTTCTGAAAGTCGGGACACACGTGACATGTAGAAAAATAGACTCTGCGCAGTTTTGCTTGGCCTCACAAAATAATTTTTTCCCCTGTGAGTACAGTTCACATGATAATAAATTATCAAAGAAACTATTTAAGGCTCTTGAAGGTCCGGTTCATATCATTTAAAACATCTATTCAAAATACCAAAGAAATAAATATCCAGGAGAGGAGGAAAAAAATAATAAAACAACAAACAAAACAACAAAACAAAAGAACAAATAAAAATATATATATATATATAAACTAAACAGAACAGAACTTTCCGGGGTCTTTGTTTCCCTTAAAGTCTACTTTGGACTGTCCTACTTAATTATTATTATTTTATTATTATTATTTTTAAGTCTTAATCCGTGCTCTCTTTTAAAAATATGCCATTTTTTTTTCCTTTTTTTTTTTTTCTTTTAGGTTTTCCTTTTCTTTTCTTTTTTTTTTTTTTTTTTTTTTTTTTTTCTCTTTTTCNTGTGTCTCTGTCTCTCCCTCAGAGGCTGGCAGGTGGCCGGGGAGCTGCAGGATGCTCTCAGCTGGACGGCACCACCATGCCCAGCGGGTGCAGAGAGTCACTATCCAGCACCCAGCTGCCGATGCGGTAGAGGAGGCGAGAGTACCAGTGGATGCCAGGGGAGGTGGAGGCGCCCACCGGGGCCCCCCCGCCGGAGGGGCAGAGGGTGGCCAATATTCCCTGGAGCAGGCGGAAGGGAGCAAACGCCCAGTGCGCCCAGCTGTGCTCCTCGATGACGGCGTAACAGGAGGCCAGCACTCTGTTGATGAGGATGGTGCCTTGGGCGGTGAGCGGGGCGTACGCCCCCGAAGCCTCCTCCCGCAGCGAGATGCTGTGCACGGCCGCCGGCAGGAGCTGCCGCCCACCCTCGCCCAACACGTAGACCCGTTGGCCTGGCCGTACGCGGCTGGCAAAGAGCGCCTGGCTGCTGGGGGTCCCCTCCTGTGACTGGTTGTGCTGTGGGGCCACAAAGAGGAGGTGGGCGGCCGTCAGCAAGAGCCGGGCCCGGGGCTGCCGCGTCTCGATGACATAGAAAAGCTTGTGGGAGCCATCCTCCCGGTCGAGGAAGGTGAGGAAGTCGCTGTAGAGCAGCCGGCCCTCCGCGTCAGCCGCCAACACCCGGTCACCGGGGCTCAGGTCCTTCACCAGCTTGGTACCGCCTTGCTCCAGGTGCACTGTGGCCGAGCCAGGAAAGCAGCCCCCCGATTTGGCCGCCACCGAGTTTTCTGTGCAAGGAGAGAGGCATGAAGGGGTTAGAGGGGGCATCCGCTGGGCCACGGCATGGGGATACAGGGGGATGGGGGCATGTGCCACTTGCCCAGCAGCCCCAACCCCGCCGAGAAGCATGGGTGCAGGATGTGGCCTCACTTCCCACTGAAATTCTTTCATCTTCATCTACTAACTTGACCCATTTGCACTCAATGTGTCAAGTGAGAGTCCCCCCTTCCTGCCAGATTTTATTTGGTGCATCTCTCTCTGGGTTACAAGTTACAGGGCCCTTTGTGTCATTGAGGAAACGGGACAAAATATTTCCCCTGAAAAAGCTGTGCCAGGACATGGACCTGTTGGAGCAAGTCCAGAGCAGGATCACGAAGACCTTGCCTATGAAGGAGCACCTTGCCTATGAAGACATCCTGAGCCAGCCTGGAGAAGAGAAGGCACTGGGGAAACCTTATAATAGCCTTTCAGCACCTGAAGAGGGCTATGGAGAGATGGGGAGGGACTCTTTATGTGGGAGTCTAGCAATAGGAAGAGGAGTAATAGTTTTAAACTCAAAGAGGATAGATTCAGATCAGATATTAGGAAGACATTATTTACTGTGAGGGTGGTGAGGCACTGAAACAGGCTGCCCAGAGAAGCTGTGGATGCCCCATCCCTGAAGGAGTTCAAGGCCAGGCTGGATGGGGCTTTGAGCAACCCGGTCTGGTGGAAAGTGTCCTTGCCCCTGGCAGGGCGTTTGGAACCGGATGATCTTTAAGGTCCCTTCCAACCCAAACCATTCTATGATTCTATAAATCTATTCTGGAAGAGCTTCCCACTTGGATACTATTTGTCCTGCACCTGACACCTGATGTCAGGTAACTCACAGGCTCTCAAAGGTAAGCAATTTGTCTGGCATAAGGTTTCTCCTCCTCTAGGCAAGTGTCCGTGCTCTCAATGCTTGGGGTCACCACACAGCTGTTATTCAAAGAGCCCATCTAGGGCAGCAAACAGCAGAGAGCAGGAGGAGGCTTTACCCCAAGGAGCACATGGATTGGCCCATCACCCCATTGGGAAGAAACAGCATAGATTTCCTGATTTCTCCACCAGCCTGTGCATCACTCCACACTACCCCCCAGCCCTTGCTGCCCTCCTGCTCGGAATGGTGGCCACTGGGGCACACTCCATAACACTGCTGCCTGGGACCCACAGCACTCCAGTTCACTCCTCTTTCCAAAAAAAAAAAACATCTCCCATCCCACTGAAAGGAGGATGCTGTTCTCTGTCCCAGGACACATGATCCCTGCGCAGCCCCGTGCCTGTGCCAGACCCAAGCGCATCCCTCCTTCAGCTCCTCTTGCGCTCAGTTACTCAGAGTTTAGCTACTAAATGCTGTGGCTCTGCTCCTGCTTTCCAGTGCTCCCAAGAGGAATAATTGCAGGTTTAAAGAAAGTAGAAATGGCAATGAGACTTTTTGCAAATGTCTTTTGCAAAACCCTTTCTGGAAGCTCAGTCAGATGCAGGGAAGTGGGACAAGATCTCTGTCCTTCTCCAGACTGGTTTCCAACTTAACTGAGGGGCTCCAGGGTGTTCTGAAAAGCTCTGGTTTTCTCTCTATATATATTTCATGGTAGCAAGTGTCTTTGCTATAGCTGTTGACATTCCTCATGCCTCCCTTGCCCTCCGCTGGTTTCTCCCAGTTACTCCCTATACCAGTTTAGAGCCCTGGTGATTTATCTGCTAAAGGTGGTCAGATTTTATATTTTGCTTCTGTGGCTGGTAGTGAAGCTTTTATGATTTAAATAAACCCTCAGAGCATCTCCTAATGACTTTCTCAGGAGGGACAGGAAGGGTGAAAATTAGACCATTATTGATTTGCTAATGACTTTATCACTTCTCCTTCAGAAATGAAGCAGCGAGATCTCCAAGGCCTCTTCAGGGAGGACATGGCAACAAACAAGCTATGTGCTTTGTGTGGAGCCCTCCGCTAGCAAACTACACCTTCCTACAAGCTGGCAGTAAAGGTCTGGCTTGAGCTTTGTTTGCATATTCAGGGACTTGATGAATAGATCTAGTAGTGTAGCAGCTTTACAAACATGCCAGTGAATTGGCAGAGGTGTGAAAATCTGCTTCTTTGAGCAGTGCTTGTTTGGGTTCTCTAATTAAAATCCAATAAAGGATCAGCATTGTCATTCTGATTCATGTAATAAATGCAGACACTCTTGGAAGAGAGGACACTTCCATTTTTTTCCCAGCTTCTTCCCCCCCTTCTCTCCCCCTCCCTATTTGTTCAGGTGCAGAAACCCTATGTGCCAATTCACACACATACTCTCCAAAAAACCCAGGACCTTCCAAGCACTATTTGCACAGCAGAGCCACTTTTCCAAGGCACTCAAGATGTGTATTTGAATTTTAAATGTAGAAGCTTGCTCTAAATACTTGCTGTAGCGCATTATCAATGTCCCTTTTACCACCCCTGCCTCTCCCTCCTCTGTCCTGGTGACAATAATTCAGGCCTTGGGGGAACTCTTCTTTGCATTCCAGTCTCCGGGATCATACTTTTTGCAAACAGAGATCTAGATAAAGAATCTTCCTGCCTGGCTTTATGGGGTTTAATCTTCTCATAAGATGCTCTGTCATGAAACGAGGTTTGGACAGTTTGAAATCAGGCTGAGTGGATGGAATTCAAGCCTGCTCCCTCACAACCCGCACAGTACAGTCACACGACCCTGCCTGACACCCTCTAAATATTGCCCCTGAGTCCGTGTGTGCCGAATCTCAATGAGCAGCTTGGGGTTACTCCTCTCCTATGAAATACCCGTGGGGGTGGATTAAGGGGTGCGCTTGAGCTAAGGTCACCGTGCGCCACAATTGGACACCTTGCACTCTAAAGCTCATCTTCGCTGTTGAAAGGGATGTTTCATATCACTGCACGGCTGACAGCTTTGCAGGGCCTCTTTTTAGCTAGAAAGGACCAGGGACCTGAACAAAAGCAGTAGCAGGCTCTCAGGACAAAGCCCGAGTGAGCTGGGAGAGGTGCTACCTCGACTCAGCCCCTGGGGAACTTTGGGCTGGAGCAGGTGGAAGAACTTCTGTTACAGACAGGCATGGTGGCCAGGCCAAGCTGGTTTTGCTGCTTGGCGGGCTGCTGGTTTTGAAGTAAACTGCTATATTTAAAGAAAGCCCGTTATTTTCTTTTGCATTCAAGTGTTTCTTGACACTTCCAGTTGGGCTGCCGAGCTAGAGGATGCTGTTGAAAAGTGCTTTAGCTGCCATGCAGCTGAGTGGAGGGAGGCAGGGAGGCTGGCACTTCCAACCGTTTTCTCCCCCAAATAAGTGTCAAGTGTTAAGAAAACTAACTCGGCGAGTTGGGGATTTCTTGCGAGCTGTTCCCGGGTTGAGACAGCGTGTGGCGTTGTAAGCACAGGGGAGGGGAGGGGAAAAAAAAAATATTATATGTATGTGTATCACTATCTGGGAATTTCCTAGCGGCTACCGCTGAAGATGGCAGGGGACCACGGAGGACCACGTTGCTTATTTATTTTCCTGGCTGGCTCCCACTCGGAGATTAGCAATGGAGAGCAAGGCGTGCAGCCAGCGGGGCGGCTGGAGACAGCCACTAGCGTTTGTGTTGAACATGCTCTTTGGATGGGGAAAGCATCAAATCCCACGGGGGGAGGAGAAAGGTGTGTGGCACAGCTCTCGTGGGAAGGCTGGGCAAGCAAATCACACAAATGAAAATGCTGTCAAAAAGTACTGCAGCTGCCTGAGTTCCCCCC
>VZRU01016219.1:4278-25832 GCA_013398155.1 Pedionomus torquatus
GGCCCTCGGGTCTCCGGGTGAGACAGGTGGCTGCGGGGGAGCCCCAGCGCGGCCACTGCTGCCCCGGGGCTCAAATCCCTCTCTCCTTCTCAGGGACCAGGCTCCAGCGTCCCAGCGGGGCCTTGCAGCTGCCACCACCCTCTGCTATTCCGAAGGCTGCCCCCCGGAACACAGGGAGGGGAGAAGGTAACTCTGCCTCAGCTAGAGCAGGGAGGCTCGGGGGGAAGCTGGGGTCAGGGACCGATGCCCATGGGAGCGGTGCAGTTAGGAACCCAGGAAATAGGCTAGTGTGTTAATTAGCACTCCGAGGCCTTCTGCTAACATGGGCTAGCAGCTATGCTCTTGTGGAGTTGCGGGGCACTGGTATCACTGGTCTGGGATGGGCAGCCCGGGGAGGGGTGCGCTGTAGCTGCTGTGACAGCCTCTGTGCCTCATCTTTGACCCCACAGCCATTGCCAAGGTGGGGGGTCGCAGACTGCCCTCCCAGAGGCTCCCTGCCACAGTTCATACCCTGGCCTCTCGCTCCCGGCCGCGACCACTGGGAAAAGCGTCTTCCCCCAAGCGTTTCTGCCCCGGTAAGGCTGGATGTGGGCAGGAAACGCAGGGGGTTTGGGGTAGTGGGAGCGGGGAGCTGCTGCGCTGGAAAAGGCACTCGGGTCTGGGCTGCAGAGTCGAGGCTGATACGGAGGAAAGGACAGGAGGGGGCAGTGTGTGCTCGGCTCCAGGGTGGGGAAGGGAAACGCTGAGCACTAAGGCTCAGGCAAAGTGCACTTTCCTGGAAATCCTTCCTGGTGGGGCCATAGCTGGAGCACTATGTCCAGTTCTGGGCTCCACGGTTCAAGAAGGACAGGGAACTGCTGGGGAGAATCCCGCAAAAGGCTATGGAGATAGTCAGGGACCGGAGCATCTCTCTGATGAGGAAAGGCTGAGGGACCTGGGGTTGTTCATCCTGGAGAAGACTGAGATGGGACTTCATCAATGCGGATCAATATCTAAAGGGCGGTGGCAAGAGGATCGGGTTAGGCTCTTCTCAGAGGTGCCTGGAGACAGGACAAGGGGCGACAACACAAACCAGAACATGGGAGATTCTATCTCAACATGAGGAAAAACTTTTCTGTGAGGTTGGTAGAGCCTTGGAAGAGGCTGCCCTGGGAGGGTGTGGAGTCTCCTTCTCTAGAGATATTTCAAACCCACCTGGACGCGTTCACACACGCGTTCACGTTGTACCACAACCTGCTCTGGGTGGCCCTGCTTTGGCAGGGGGTTGGATGAGATGGTCTCCAGAGGTCCCTTCCAGCCCCTGACATTCTGCGATTCTGTGTTGCTGTCAGGGCACTCTCTGAGCAGGGATTGATGCTCTTTACTTTCATTTCCTGGACACTGCTTCAGGATTGCCTGCACAGGAGCAGATACGCAATATGACCTGGGAGCTGACAGAAACCTGTGAGAGAAAGGAGTGCCTGGTTGCAGCAGGGACTGTCCTGGGAGCAGGTGAGCAGTATGGAGGTGTGGAACACACAGGGGTGGGGGCTGGGCTTGCTCCCCTGTAGAGAGAAGGCCCTCTGAAGCTTTCCTGACTGCAAAAGACCTGCTGAAAACCAAGCATCCTGTGAGCATATGTGGTGAGGAAGACTCTACATTTCTGTTTTGGGCTCTGGTGGATCATATCTTGTGTTAGGGTGAGCATGGGGAAACTGCTTGTTAGGCAGTGCTGCTTCCCAGCAGTGTCCTCACCAAACATGCTTGATGAGAATTGTTCCAGCCTGCTCCGGGCCTGCTGCCTTCTCCAAGCACTGCAGCTGAGACAGCCCTGTCCTCCCTGAGCAATCAGATTGAGCAGGAGCCTAAGAGCTGCTGGGAGTTGGGCTGTGCAGGAGCCTTGTTCTTCCGACAAGAGAAGGTCATGCCAGCAGCAGCCACTGGGCTGGAGGGGCTTGAAGACCTCTGGCTCCCTTGGACAGGTTCTGCCTCTGCTCTGGAGCAGCTCGTGGCCTGTTTGACGAGTGGCCAAGGATGACACTTACGTTAGAGGTGACACTTCTCTTCACAGGTAGGGCTGACCAGATGTGTGTGTGTGGGGTGTCCTCTTTTTCCAGCGGGTTGCCCCCTGGGCTGGCCCCAGATTCAGGCAGTGGAGATGCCAACCATGCTGAGCAGGTAAGACCGAGCCTGGCACCATGGAGCACTGTTCCAAGGCGGCTTGGGCCAGCTGTGCCAGAGGCGGGAGGTGATGGGCCCCAGAGCTGCCAACTTTTGGGCTCGCACCTGAACTGTTTTCACCTTGCCCTGGAGTTCACATGAGACCTTGTGCTTTTGCTGTATGGATTGACCACCTTTCTGGTGCTCTGGGGACTGTAGGCTTCCATCTCGTTAATTTTTTTTTTAAACCATCTTTTGAAAGATTCACACCCCCTGCACCTTGTGATGTCACTTTTATATCTGCTCACATATCAGATGTCCCCAGGATGGGGTGAGCAGCGCCTGCAACAAGGTGAGGCTCCAAGGTGCAAAGTCTCCTATCTGCAGAATATCTTTGTGCATTTGCCAGCTGTAGCCTGCCAAAGGGATCCTTGTCACCCAGGGCACTGGCAGTTGGTTGCTGACAAGCAAACAGAGGATCCTTTGCCAGGCAGCGCTGATGCATTGAGCACACCCTGGCAGCGGTGCTATGGTTGCTGGGCTCAGGGTGTCAGCTGGCTCCTGCAGCAGGGTGGATGTCAAAGTGGGGCCCTGCTCTGATGTGCTGAGGGGGCTGAGCAGAGCTTCTCAAGCCCAAGGGGGCATGTGCTGCCTGCAGAGAGGCTTTTCCACTGGCAGGTCTAGGCTGGGCTGTGGGTCACTGCATGGGGGCAACCACCTCGTGCATCACACTTACACCCTGCCCTTACCAGGCTGCTGGTGGTCAGCTGTCCCAGGAGCTGAGGCATCTAAAGAATGAGCTGGAGCAAATCAAAAGCAAGCTTGGTATGTGGGGCTGGCTCTTTTGGGGACTGTAGGACACCTGTGATCCAAGTGATACCCCCTGCACTTGTAGCTGCACCGTATAGCTCTATGGGGATAAGGCTTCTGGTGCAGGGGTAGAGCAGGATCCCAGCTGCTGGCCCAGGAGGCTGGGGGTGAGGTGTTTTGGATGGGCTGGACACATGCCTGCTTGCTTCCTGCCTGCAGCTGACAGTACTGCCCGGTTAGAAGCCTGTGAACAGATGATCTCCTCCATGGGGGCTAAGCTCAGAGCAGCAGGTATGTTCCATTGCTGGGGTGAGCCCTCAACCCTGGGCAGGCTGCAGGGATGCTCTGATAATCCCTTACTGGTGTAACCGAGGGCTGCCAGGTAGAAGGGACACAGCTCGTGGCCTTCCCCCTGGAGTGAGTGCTGAGTGCCAGGTGCTTTGATGCTCCTGCTGCTCCCCAGAAATCCATCCAGGAGATGCAGAAGTGGAAAAGAATGGTGATGTCAGGAGAAGCTGACAAGGTGGCACATGGAGATGGCCTTACAGGGGCCACTTGTCTGTCTGCCTGAGCTGCTGTGCAGATCTTTGTGGAGCTCTTGAATGAATGAATCTTTGAACTCCTTGTATTTGAAATAAAGGTGTCTTTTTGGCAGTGATTCTTGCTGTCTGATGGGGTAGGGCCAGTCCCTGGTGTTGCCTACTGTTCTCCAAAGGGCTGGCACTGGAGCCGTTCACTTCAGCGACCAAGCGCCAAGCAGGGGTGGGAGATGGTGGAGGGCACATCCCTGCACATGGCCAAGGGCAGCCACCCTAGGAAGGGGTGCAGGCTGCCTGTGGTACACTGGGGCAGCTGGGAACACCAGCCAGGGATAACAGGGAGTGGGAGCAGGAGCAGGCCAGACTTTCTGGGCCATCCTCAAGGTGCTGCCAGCATCAGATAGTGGGGCTCTCCATGGCCTCACCCAGGTGTGAGGCAGCATAACCAAAGGTGCCTTCATCAGTCTGCCACAGAGATAAATCCAGCAGGGCAAGGCTCCCAGCACTGGCAGGCAGCAACAGTGAGAGCCTGAGTCCCCAGTGCTGTTTCCCTACCACCCACTCCCAGACATTGGAGCTGAAGAGCAGCCCCATGGAAAGAGGTCTGGGGTTTGTGTTGATGGCAAATTGAATAGGAGTCAACAGCATGCCCTGGCAGCCAAAGGGGCCAACTGTGTCTTGGGGTGCATCAAGCACAGCACCACTAGCCGCTCAAGGCAAGTGTTTGTCTCGCTTTGCACTGGTGTGACCCCACCTCAAGCACATTATGCAGTTTTGGGTGCTTCAATATAAGGACATCAAGCTTGCAGTGTGTCCAGAGCAGAGTAACTAAAATGGTGAAAGGTCTTGAGGGAAAGACTTACAATGAGCAGCTGAGGTCGCTTGGCTTGTTCAGCTTGGAGAAAAGAAAGCTGAGGGGTGCCGTCATGGCAGTCTGCACCTTCCTTGAGTACAACAGCAGCAGGGACATGTTGATCCCCTCCCTCTGGTGACTAGCACAGGACATGAAATGGAGTGAAGCCGTGTCAGGGGAAGTTCATGTTGGACATTAGGAAAAGGTTCTTCATGGAGAGGGTGGTTGGTCCCTGAACCAGGGAAGTGATCATATCACCAAGCCTGCGAGAGTTTGGAGAGTGTCTGGACAACACTGTTAGTCGTATGGTTTCGTGTTGGGCAGTCCTGTGAGGAGCAGGGAATTGGATTTCATCCTTACACATCTTATCCGACTTGAAATATGCTATGGTTCTATGCTCCAATTGTGGAAGGTAATGGTGTTCCAAGGGCTGATTTGGATCTGCAGGGCTTTTGGCTCCCTTTCTGGGCTGGAGCCACCTCCTGCTCCCCTCGGTGCTGCCTGCGTGCATCCTGCCACTGTCTGCCTTCCTGCTGCTCCTGTTGCAACATGCACTTGGCTCGCTCCATGCCTCTGCCTGCTCCCATCCCTTGGCCCGTGCTGCTGGATCAGGGCCCTGAATGGCAAGGGGAGAGCGGTAGACTGGGAGGTGAGGATGAGGCACTGGGAAGATGGACGTGGAGCTGTGTGTGAGGTCTGGGAGCCATAATCAGAGCCCCAGCGCTGCTCCCTGCCAGAAACTGCCACGCAATGGCTGCTGTTGCAAGAGGGTTTCTGGGAATAGGTGAGTGTCACTTCCCCCCCTCGCTGCTATGGGTACCCAACCTCTGCTTGGCTGGGCTGGGGCATGCTCCCATGGAGCCCTACTGTGCTCACAGTGCTGCTGGTCCTGCTTGAGAGCATCCACAGTGATGGTGCTGCCCACAGCCCTGAAGGCAGCAGGACTTTGGCCATGCCGGGTCCCTGCCTGCTGCAGGGAGCCCAAGATGGAGTAGGAAATGCCCAGGCACCAACAGCAAGGCTGCGGGGAATTTCTGTATCTTCATCTTCAGTTTGCTTCCTTCCTCTGGTGGGGAGTGTGTGGCCAGGGAGGGGAACAAGCATTGCTGAGCCAGGGTTCATTCATCTGCAGTGTGGGAGGAAAGCTTGCGTCACTAGCCGGCACCTGTACTCACAGGAGTCTGCCTTGCTCTTTCTATCACCGTGAGGTCTTTTTGCCGAGTGGAGCCTTTTTGTCTCCTCAGCTCCTTGTGTGTGCACCCCCGGGGGAGGTGGGGTGAGTAGGCACCCAACACAGGGCCTGTAGCACCCTGCCTGCCACTCCTGCATGCCCTGCTGCAAAGGGCTGGAAGCCTGTTGACTCGCATCCTCAGCAGCGCTGCTGGAGCAGAGCCTGGCCCTCGATGCCAGGGAGGAGCTGGCTCCTTCCCTGGCATCGCTGCCTGTCGAATGGGTGCTCATGAAACGTGAAGGCTGGATTGCATCAGGAAGAGATTTCGGGACCAGCTGCATGCTGGCTTGAATGGCTCCCAGACGGTTCTCCTGGGACTGGTGTTTCCCAACCCTCAGAGTTGCTCGTTGCTCCCGAAGGCTGCAGGGGAGCAGCGTAAGCCGGGACTCGCACCTTTCAGAGCACACGGGTGTGCAGACGACCCCCGCCTCGGGCAGAACCCTCTCCGGAACGTCTCCCGGCAGAGCTGCCCTCCCACCACGCTCCAGCCCTCGCCTGGCTCCCAGCCCCGGAGAATCACATCTGGGCACATGTGTGCAGGGGGGCCCTCGGCAGCCCCCTCGGTGACCTTTCTCGGGGCGGGAGTCACGGCTGACGCCGCTGGCCGCACGGTCCCGTGCTCGGCCCCCGACCCGATGCCAATTACGTCTTGAATGTGTGTATTTTTCAAATCCCTGACCCGGGGGACGGCAAGGTGGCAGGGCGCGGCCGGGCCGCCCCGCACGGGCAGCGGATCTGCTTCTGCTCGCCCGCTGCGTCCCCCGGGGCGGCGAGGTGGGTCCAAGGGGAGCGTGGGCGGGGGGGCCGCCCGGGGGGTCCGAGCGCCCGTGCCCGTTTCCGGGTGGGGGCAGTGCGCTCCGGCATCCGGCGGGCGGGGCCGGCCATCCTTCAATCCCCTCGGCAGCGGCGGCAGTACTGGGGCGAGAGGAGAGGGACCGCACCGGCACCAGCCGTACCCGAGCCGTACCGAGCCGCCGGTGAGTCGCGGCGGGGGCCCCCGCCAGCCCCGGGGAGGGCTCGCGNCTGGCGCAACCGGTGCCGCGCTTGCATCAGCCGCCGCACGCACGTGGAAGGCGACCGGGACCTGCCGGGGCGTCCCGTCCCGCTCCCGCTGTCCCCGCGGCAGCGCCGGGCTCCTCGGCGGGACGGAGCGGGGCTGGCGGCTCCCCGGGGCTGGGGATGCTCCCGCTAGGGCTGCGGTGAGGGTCCCGAGTTACCCCAGCCTTTTTGGGTACCGGGATGCGGCGGGCGGCGGGAGGGTCCTGCCGGCGGGAGCTGCGTTTCTCCTCTCCGCTGCCCGCCCGTAGCTCGCTGCGCGGTCTCCATCACGGGTGACAGCGTGGCTTCCTGCGAGACACCCCTCCGGCCGCGGGGTGACCCCCGCCGGAGCCAGGCAAACCGCTGAGCAGCTCTCCCTGGGCCGGCCCTGAGGGATGCTGGTGTGGGTCTGGGGGCTTAACCTGCTCCTTGCAACGGGCACGGCGAATCCCAGGGCAGCAGGGCCGCGGGGGTTAGAGGGGGGAGGCTGTCCCACGTCTTCCTGCTCGGAGCTGCTCAGGCTTTTTTTGTGTGCGCTGCGCTGGGAATGAGGGCTGAGCACGTTTTTGCTGCCAGCCATGCTTTCAGTTTGTAGAGCTCGCGTCGGGCATCAGAAATCCTTGGAGAAATCGAGCAGGGCAGGGGAAGGCAGCCAGAGTTGTCCAGGCAGTGGCTGGGGAGGGTGCCCATGGTGGAGCACTTGTTCCCTTGAAACCTGGCCCAGAGGGCTGCTCCCGGCGGGGACAGCTCCTTGGGCTGAGGCCAAATGTGGCACGTACCAGCTCAGGAGGTTTCCCAAGAAACTGGCTGGTCTGCTGGTTATGGGGAAGCAGCTGAGCCGGTGACTGCTACTGCAACCCTGGTAATCCCCCTCAGTGGAATAGGGTCACAAAATTATCCTTGCGTCTACGTATGCTGATCCATACAGCCTGGCTGTTCGTGCTGCCCCTGTGCTTGGCTGGAGCGTGTTTTGTTTCTCAACAAAGGCAGCAGCCAGAGGGGAGAAGGTGCTGGTGGGCAAGTGGTCCAGCCCTGGATATGGGGTGCCAGCTGTGGCCATGGGCATTAGGAGCCACTTTCCTTGTGGTTCCTCTCAGTCTGTGCCAGCTGCCTGTGCCTGTCTCACAGAGCTTTTGGGGAATGTGTGGCTGCTGTGAGCAAGAGGAGTGCGGGTGTCACACATTTAGGGCAATTGCAGCCTGTGGAGCATGCAAGCTGCTTGGCACATGAGGGATGTGCACTGGGGACCTGTGCTTGATGTCTGGCCATGCGTCCCTGCCGAGGGTGTAGTGCAGATGCTGGGAGCAAAAGAAGAGCGGCTGCGTCCCAGTGAGTCAGCCCACACTCTGCTGGAGGAATGCTTTGTCTCCCTGCCATCACCGCTGTGCACACCCATGCGCCAGGCCGGAGGGGTGTGCCAGCAGTCAAGTTTGGGCCGCAAGATCTCCAGGCTGCCAAATCACTGGGGAGCTGCTTGGAGATGATGGGCAAGCTCTGGGATGTACCCAGGGGCTCTGTGGTGGGACCACACAGGGTTCAAAGGGCCTGTTTCCCACCATGGGCTCGCTGAGTTCATCCCTGGCTCACTGTCCTGGTGCAGGGGTTGCCCAGATGGCATGTGTGCTCCCTTGAGGGAGCTGCCACGGTTTCTGCCATATGAATGTGGCAGGGGCTTGGTGCCAACAGGTTGGCTGGTAGCAGGCACAACTCCTGTGGGCTTTGCTGCCTGCCCTGCTCCTTGCAGTAGGAGTCCTGCTGCATGAAGGACACTGGGCTTCACACTCCTATGGTCCTTTCTTTTGCAGGGGCTTTGAGCAGCTGAGCACCACCCACGAGAGGACACGATATTTGGGGAAAAATGTCCAGTATTGGGAAGAAGCTGATCCGCCGGCGCATGGTGGATCTGAGGTCTGAGGACACACGTTTTGCTCGCTGCCTGTCCACGCTAGACCTCATAGCCCTGGGGGTTGGCAGCACACTGG
This sequence comes from Pedionomus torquatus, assembly GCA_013398155.1. Lineage (NCBI taxonomy): Eukaryota > Metazoa > Chordata > Aves > Charadriiformes > Pedionomidae > Pedionomus > Pedionomus torquatus. The sequence continues at coordinate 12,871 of VZRU01016219.1, forward strand.
GGGCTGGCGTGTATGTCCTGGCTGGGGAGGTGGCCAAGGAGACGGCTGGTCCCTCCATTGTTCTCTGCTTCCTGGTGGCTGCTCTCTCATCAGTACTGGCTGGACTCTGCTATGCAGAGTTTGGGGCCCGCGTCCCCAAGACTGGCTCTGCCTACCTCTACAGCTATGTCACCATTGGTGAGATGTGCGCTTTCACAACTGGCTGGAACCTCATCCTCTCTTATGTGATAGGTACGGTGCTAGGCAGGCTGCTGGCACATGGGCTCCTTCCAGCACTGTGCTGGGAGTGTGCGGGGCTCATGGTAGCAGCATGTGGTGCTGCAAGAGCAGGGTGTGAGGTGGGTTCAGCAGGGAGGTGGGTGCTGGTGCTGCTCTACCCTGGGGTCAGACTGATGCAGAAATTTGCCATTGCCCAGGCACCGCTAGCGTGGCTCGAGCCTGGAGCGCAGCATTCGACAACATCATTGGCAACCACATCTCCACCTTCTTCATGAACAAGACCACAATGTACCTGCCAGGCGTGCTGGCTGAGCGCCCAGATTTCTTTGCTGTGATTCTGATTGGGCTGCTCACTGGTGAGTATGTAGGAGTGGCTCTATGTCACTGTGGATGGTGGCACAGGGCCGTGAGTCCCCCCTCACCCCTTCTGTCCCTGCAGCGCTGCTGGCCTTTGGTGTCAGTGAATCTGCTCTTGTGAACAATGTCTTTACAATGGTGAATGTGGTGGTACTGATCTTTGTCGGCATCGCTGGCTTCATAAAGGGAGACATCAAGAACTGGCAGCTCTCAGAGGAGGACTATATCAACAGCTCCTACACAAACCCGCCTGATGACATGTGAGGAGAGTGACTGTGTCAAGCCAGGGTCTGGCACAGGGCTGGCATTGGCCCCACTGTCCCTGCACCTCACAGCAGCTGCTCTCCTCCCTCCTTTCCAGGGAAAAAGAGTTTGGCTCTGGTGGGTTTGTCCCTTTTGGACTGGAAGGGATCCTGACTGGTGCTGCCACCTGTTTCTATGCCTTCGTGGGTTTTGACTGCATTGCCACTACAGGTACAACCTTGGGTGAGGGTGGTGTGGGCATTTCCCCAGCTCAGCTGGCAGCCAACCAGGACCTGCCAGGGAAGGTGCTCCGTGGTGTGGGAAATGGGCTGTCCCACTGCTCCTGGGAGGTTTCCCCACGGCAACTCTGTCCACAGCTGTGCCAGCACAAAAGGGTTCATAGCCTTCCCAGCATCAGGAAAAAGAGCTCCCAGCACCATGTGGTGGGAGCGAGGCTGCACCCTGCCCGTGCATGCAGCTACAAGGGCAGCCTTTCCACTGCTGAGTCCAGGCTGCGACAGCCCTGGGAATTGCTGTGTTTTTCTAAATTACTGAGTTCATGCAGAGCTGGCTGTCTCTGGAGTGCAGGAAGCCCTCCTAATTTCCTCTCATTCCTCCAGGAATCTACTTAGTGGGTGGCTGGTACAGACCGTTCTGCCTGACCTCCCTGCATGTGCCTCCCTGCCCCCAGGGGCTGCCTGCAGGCTGCCTCCATCCCTCCTATGCTGGGCGCCAAACCCCTTGCTGGGAGTGTGTTGTTGTGCCCATGGGCATGGAGGATCTGCATTCAGTAAGGGGCAGGAGCTGCTGGTGGCGGCAGAGGGCTGGCATGGCCAGGGGGCTGTGAACCCAGCTGCCAGGCAGCTGCATGCCTCGAAGCTGGGGCAGCAGCCACATGTCTCTGCCATGCTGCAGCACAGCTGGGACCACTCCTCTTCAACAGACCCTGGCCCTGCTGCACCCAGCCCCACACTGCCACGGGAAGTCCTTGCTGTGGCCTGTCCCCCAGGGCCAGCTGCCCCATGCTGTGTTGCAGAGCAGGAATGGACGCTGTGTCTTGTCTCCACACAGGGGAGGAAGCCAAGAATCCACAGCGCTCAATCCCCATCGGCATCATTGCGTCCCTCTTCATCTGCTTTGTGGCTTATTGCTGGGTCTCTCTGGCCCTGACCCTTATGGTGCCCTACTTCCTCCTGAACAAGAAGAGCCCTCTGCCTGAGGCTTTCAAGGCAGTTGGCTGGGAGCCTGCCCGCTACGCTGTTGCCGTCGGCTCTCTCTGTGCCCTCTCCACCAGGTAGGACATCCCTGACACCACCTGGCATGGCATGGCATGGGGACCCGTCTGGGCTGGAGGTTTGCCCTGTCTGGCTGCTGTCTCAGCATGGAGCTGGTCCCATCATCGTCTGGATGGTGGAGTGAACAGCTTGCCTGGCAGGCCCTGAGCCATCTCTCCCCATGGCAGCTTGCTAGGCTCCATGTTCCCCATGCCCCGTGTGATCTATGCCATGGCAGAGGATGGGCTGCTCTTCAAGGTCCTCTCCACCATCAACAGCCGCACAAAGACCCCTCTGTTAGCCACTGTCACTTCAGGATTCCTTGCAGGTAAGGCTCCCAGCTGCTGCCTCAGTCTCGGCTCTGCCCTGTGGCAGTCCAGAGCCATGCTCATGCTGTGTGTCCTTGTTGCAGCGGTGATGGCCTTCCTGTTTGACCTGAAGGACCTGGTGGATCTCATGTCAATTGGCACACTGCAGGCCTACTCCCTGGTGGCGGTGTGCGTGCTTATCCTCCGGTGGGTGCCTCCTCTTCTGTGGCAGTGCCTGGGGTAGATGTGCCTTGTGGTGAGCCCAGACTTTGTGGCCGCAGCTCTGTCCCAGGGGGATGCAGCCTGGAAGCATCAAGCTCCCGAGATGGAGGCTGCTAGCAAGAGCCTGTGTGATGTCTCCAGGCACATCCATGGGGTGGCATTGTGGGGCTGCTGCCAGAGCAGCATGTGGGGCCGGAGGAGCAGGAGGACTATAAGGGTGCTGCTCACTGTCCCCCTGGGCTGGGATCTTCCTTGGGCTGTGCTGCAGCTTGTTCCATCTGCTCAGGTACCAGTCTGGGCAGCTGAACTCCCCAAAGGCCACGGAAATGCTGGAGCTGAATGGGAATGAGGAGGAGAGGGTGATCATGAACCCAACCACCACCAGCACCCAGCAGAAAGAGACGCTGTCCCTGGCTACCCTCTTCAACCCACCCTCAGACATCCCCACCAAACTCTCAGGGCGTATCGTCTACATCTGTGTCTTGGCCATTGGTGAGTGAGCTGGCAGTCAATGTCCTCCTCCTGCCTGGAGCAGGAGCATTTTGGCGCATCTCTGTCAAGCTGGAAAAGGATGGTGGGCTCTCTGAGCAGAGGAGAAGAGCCAGGTGGCATGGGCTGCCAGCTGTTGTTGGCAGCTCCAGCAGGCGCGGGTCGCACTCTGTCCTGAGCAGGGTACTACACGCAGGTCACAGCTGGGATTTGGGGTGCACAGGGGCTGATGGAGGACATGAGTGCTTCTGTGTGCTGGGAGCCTTCTGTGATAAGCATGGCCTAAGCTAGCCACCCAGTGAGGGTGGTCCCTGACCCCCTGAGAGTGCTCAGGCTCAGCCAGTAAGGTTTGTTCCATCCATCAGTGGTGTCATTGTGCAGCCAGAATGGGGTGGCTCAGCCTGGTCTGGTGCAGGCTCCCCTTGGCTTGCTGGACTTGTGAGTTCCCCTGGCAAAGTACTTTCGTGAGGCTTTGGGGTGGGTGTCAGAGGCAGCACATGATGGAACCCTTCCTGACTGAGAGGATTGAGTGCCTCAGCCCAGCCGTTGGTGAGGCTCGGGATCCCAGGGAGGCCACATGCTGTGCAGCTGCCTGATTGCCTCCTCTCTTGCAGCCACACTGATCACGGTCATCTGTGTGGTCCTGACCCTCAAGATAAACGCACTGAAGAATGCCAGCGTGGGCTGGGTTGTGGCTGTGATGCTGCTCCTCATGGCTCTGCTCATTCCCACCATCATCCTTTGGAGGCAGCCACAGAGCAACACACAGTTGAACTTCAAAGTGAGTGCAGCCCCTGGCAGCTCTGTCTCTGCACCTGCACAGACTCCTGGTAGGATCTGGACCATTGCAGGGTTTGCTAGGGCTTGCTACCAGGCAGCCACCATCCAGGGGGGGGCAGGGACACGAAATGTGGCTCTGCAAGGTGCAGTCTCCATTGTGGAAGTGCGCTCTGGACTGTGGCATGGGTGGAACGCCTCCCTGGCCAGAAGCACCCTCAAGCCCATCTAGGTGTCTCAAGGCACAGCTGACATGGCACCTCTCATCCTTCGCAGGTACCTTTCCTCCCACTCCTGCCCATCATCAGCATCTTTGTTAATATCCTGCTGATGGTACAGCTGAGTGCTGGCACCTGGGTGCGGTTTGCCATCTGGATGGCCATAGGTAGGTGTCCTGTAAAGAGGAGTGCAGTGCCTGCAGTGTCTCCTCAGAGGGGCTGTTACGCTGGCAGCTCACTGCTGCACATTTCATTGTGGAAACTGTGCTGCAGGTTTTTTGATTTACTTTGGCTACGGGATTCGGAACAGTGTGGAAGGGAAAAACATGGAGGAACCCTGTGCAACAGTAGAAAAGCCTCTGCACCACCCTGGACTGGACCTCAGCCCTAGGGTTGCTGCCATCTGAGGGACTAGGCACCAGCGCTCCGTGGACCTCTGCCAGTATTCCTACTCAGGACACTCATGGTCCACATGGTACATCCATTCCCTTCCACTCAGGGAGTGAATCCCATAGTCAGGACATGGAGCTGGGCTATGTGCTGCCTTTCCCTCTTGCAGAGCTGAGTTCCCGGAGATGAGTCCCAGGGCCAGGTGGCACTGCTAGTGGCCTGGGGCTCTCTGCTATCCCACCAACCCCACAGGGGGACAGTGACACGAGCACGGCCCTCCCGCCATGGACGCTGCTGTCAGAAATGCTGCTTTCCCTGCGCACAGGAGTCCTTATGTGATGGTGCAGCTGTATTTATCCTGCCTGTTCATGTGGCTGTGGTCACCACCCTGTCTCTTGCTTTTGAAGCTCTGGGCATGTACATGGCAGCCATGGCTGGTACTGCCTGCAGTCCGGTACTTGCTGGCAGCACAGGGCTCAGCTGGCCAAACCCCTGTCTGTGCCTGGGATTTGCTTTCCATGCTGAGCCCTGTGCTGCCCCAGCCGTGCTGCTTGTGGGGAGCTTCCAGCTTGGGTGTCTGTCAAGATGTCCACAGTGTAGCTGTACCAGTGTCCAACCTCCTATGCCCTTATATAATTGGTGTTTTAACGTTGACTTTTATACCTATTAAACTAAATGTTTTTTAATCACTCGTCTCTCTTGGTCCTGCCCCATGTCCTGTTTATGCCCTGTGTTGACAGATCCCTGTGCAGGACCCCACGTGCTGGGTGCCAGCACAGAGTAAGGCTCAGCCACAGCCAGCAATGCTGGCTGAGCTCCCTGCCCCAAATGTTCCAGATGGAAACACCAGTCCTTGCACTGTCCCCTGGGACAGTTAGCCAGGAACTGCAGAGCAGTGCTCCACGCTACATCAACCCAGTACTGCTGGTATCTTTGGGCAGGACACAGGGCCTTGCAGGCCCTGCGTGGTGTTGGAGTTTGTCACCAAGTCTCAGGGCAGTAGCTGCAGTAATGACCTTGAAGTATTTCCTGGGTACTCCAGCAATGGCATGCAGAGGAAATATGGTCAGAAGCTGGGCTGCATCTGTGTGAGAAGATGATGATTTCCCTTATTCTGGTCTGGTCTAAATCAGCCCTGACAGATAATTTTGCAAAATAAACTAATTTAGTGGAGATAGATCTTGTGTGGTTCTTGCATCTCTCCCTGTTTACTGGCAGTAGAGCAGGGTCACTGAACGGTCAGTGATGAGGGCCCCTGGGCTGGAGCTGCAAGTTCAGACTGGGGCTGTGGGGGAGCAGAAGGGGCTGCGGCACCTGCTCTGTCCCTGCGCTGGGCATTGCCTGCCAGAGCCCCAGGCTCCAGCCCACAGGCACAGCCGACTCCTGACACTGGCTCGTCGCAGGTGGTCTCAGCTCTCCTGCTGGTGCCAGCCCTGCAGGGTGCCTCACTGTATCCCACCACCTTGCCTGGTGGGCATCTTCTGGCTCGCAGCAGCACGTGGGGCCCCGCTGAGCCCACAGTCCCCCATCACCCTTGTACTCAGGGTTGGCTGCTGTTGCCCAAGCTTAGCAGACAACAGGCCTGTGATATGGCTGCAGCCCTCACCTCCTGGCTGGGCACTGCTGCAGCCCCCAGTGCCTTTGTTTGTGCCCATGTCCCTGTGCATGTCTGCATGTCCATGCCCATGGCCATGTGTGGGTCTGTTTATGCCTACGAGCATGTCCCTGCCTGGCTCTGGGCCATCCCACTGAGCACCAGCATCCCATCCTGTGCACCCATTGGGACTGGCAGAGCTCTGGGCATGGAATGGGATGATGGAAGCCCTGGGCAGGTCCCACGATGGCAGCCTGGCAGGGACACAGCTGTCTGGCAGCTGCCACTGTGCTGGTGCTGTGTGGCAGGTTGGTGTCATCTAATCCCTGACAGGAGCCCAGCACCTCTGTCCGTCTTAGAGTCCCTGCCAGTTGCCATGCCCTTGGCTGCCTGCCTCTGGGGGCTGCCCCAGGCCTGGGTGGCCACCATGGGGGGACCCTTCCTCCCTCTGCCTACCACCTCCTTCCACCCCATCAAGGTTTTCAGAGCTGCCAGGGATGGCCCCGCAACCTTCCCCAGGCAGGGCTTCTGCTGTGCATCTCAGTGCATCGGTTACAGTGTGAATAGTGCCCGACAGGAGTGCCTGTGTGTTGCTGGCACAGCTGTAATGGCTGCCACACCAACCAGCATGTGGCCTGCTGAGCTGCTCCGGCAGCTCCATTGTGTGGAGCGGGGCCATGAGGGAAGCATGTTCCTGAGTGAAGTCAGGTGTTGGGGGTTGCAGGGAGGGCTTTACCTTCCTGAGCCAGTCTGGAAAGGGCCATTTTCTGGTTTGAGTAAAAAACAAAAAGCAGAGCCTGGCGTTTCCGCCGAGAGGCCTGGCGCTCAGTCCTGCACACAGCTGCTGTGCCCTGCAGTTTCCACCCCAGTGGCAGCCTGGGCTGCGCCCCTACCTGGTTGTGGGCCTTCATGAGTGGCTTCAGCCCTGCCAGCAGAGCCCTGAAGGGAAATGAACAAGCCTGAAGCTTCTCTGATGCCAGTGCCAGTGTCACTGCATGGGCAGGGTTGTGAGTAGAAGCATGTGCAGGGAGGCAGGGCAGGCTCCCATGTTGGTTCTCTCTCACATGTTGTAGTGCCGGGGGGAGACTCAGGCAGAAACCCCCACAGAAGCAACAGCCAGGGCTTGGTTTGTCATCTCCCTGTTGCCATCCCTGCTGTATTTAAAGGAGGGCTGGAGGGCCGTTGGCTCTGTCTGTGTTTGGCCTGAGCCATGCTGTGGGTGCAGGCAGTTGGGGCAGCACTGCAGTGGAGGCCCAGCCACAGCCACTGGCTGATGGTGACACGCTGTGGCCATGAGCCACGCCAGGGGTGCAACACTGTGGGACCGGGTGCAATGGTACAGAGAGCTGGTGTCTCTTGGCCTGCTTCCCCAGCTGGTCGCCTGCGGCTTTCATGACCCCATGCACTGCTGCATGTTCACTGCAGACCCTCGCTGTAACCCTTTGGGTTACACAGGGCTTTCCTGGGGAGGTGGTGAGCAACACTCTCAGCATACAGCTGCCTGCTAAGGAAAAGTCCCTGGGGGGGTTGCCGAGAGGAGCCTGTGTGGGTATGCTGGCTCAGGGCAGGATGGAGGCAGAGGTGTGAGCTGTTAGAGGAAGAGCAGGCACCGCAGATCCTGCCCCTGCACTGCTCCCTTGCTGGAGCGGAGATGGCCCTGGCAAATGCAAATGTAGCAGCAGATTAAATTTTAAATTGGGTACCATGATCCATTTGGGAGTTAAAATAGGGTGGCTGGTCCACACAGCTCTGTGAGCCCAAATAGTTCAACCTGAGGTGTTAATGCGCCGCCTTCTTCCCTGTAGGAGCAGCAAGTGGGTACTGTCAGACCCCCCTCCCCACAGCTGACTGGCCAGGGGAGTGGAGCTGTTGGCAGCTGCCGGGTGGGACACATCCATCAGTGCTGTTCAAGCCCTGGAATCCAGGGAATCCACCCTGGGGCAGACAGGGTTACTGGTACAACAGAGCAAACTCATCACCTCATGATATTTCTGCAGCAGCACTGTGTTGTGCTGCAGGGCCTCATTGTCCAGAAGAGCTTCAGGAGATCAAAGCTAGCACCAGGTGAGATTTCTATCGCTCTTCACTCACCTGGCTCCAGGCAGGTCCCAACTCTTCTGCTTTCTGTGGTAACAGCTTAAGCACGCACGACCCTGTAGCTGGCAGGAGGCTGCCTGCACCCAACAATCCTTCCAGCCCCAAGCTGCAGCAGGTGGCCGGGTCTCTAATTGTGCTGGATTAAAGCTCTCCTTGCTCTGCCATTACAGGTCTGGTACGGTGACTTCCTGCCGGGTGGTTGCTCTTCTCTTGGTCTCCTGTCTTCCCAGTCCTGCAGCTGGTGACCTGGTTCCCACTCTTGTTCTCAGTTCAAGCTGCAACTAGCCACAGGTAGTTCTCGTGACAGCACATCCCAGAGCTGACCATGGGCTTCGATGTCACCTGCATCTGGCAGGAGGCTGCTCTGCTCCCTCAGGAGCTCCAGGAGTGCCCCTTTTATGAGACAGTGTATCCCAATGATGGAAGTGAGTCCCTGGGTGAGTGGCGGGAGAGAGGATAGTGTGGGCAGTGCATGTGATTTAACCAGCAGATTTATGCTGCAAACAGGAATTTTTCCATTGGTGGGAGCCACTTCCTGATAAAGTACCTCTACTCTGTCACCATCATGACCTCCTCACTGCTGCCTACTGCATTCAGGACAGCAAAGACTACGTGAAGGGGGCCAAGATCAAAGTGGGTTTTCTGATGCTGGCACAGGGTGCTGGTAACAGGATGGGGACGGGGAGGCTGGTGACATGCTGGGCTCAGGTGCAGCACACACAGACGCCCATGGGCTGGATCCAGGCCCCCAGCTAGATCAGCGTGGACTATAATTATGACCTTTCAGAGGCACAGAGGCCACATTGGCCCCTTCACGTGAAGATGATGGCAGCTCTGGCAGTGGAGGAGATTGCTGGAAAGAAGGTGAATTTGTCAGAGTCTGATAGTGACCTGCTGGGCCAGCTGGTCTACTGCTTCTGTGGAAGAGATGGTCTACCTAATTTACCAGCACTGTGATGCCAGGTCTGCTGCATCCAGCTCTCAGGTGTATGGCAAAGTGTGGGACCATATATGACACAAGGTCATGAAGGAAGGTGATTAGGGTCTTCTCAGGGCACCAGTGGCTGGAAGTGCCTGTGGAGCACCACAAATATAATGTTGCTGTTTGTCCACTCTAAAGCTTGGTCAGGTTTGTTACTGGATCAAAGAGGACTCTAAAAGCTGTCACATGGAATGAGGACTGCAGCCTGCCTCTTCCTCTCCCCCGTGCAGATGGCTTTGAGTATGGTGTTCTTGAGCAAGAGCACAGCCAAGGAGCCTGAAGAGGCAGAGCATTTCCTGGCAAAACTACTCTGCTTTATTCTGTTCTCTGTCATGGGAGGAAGAGGGTCTTGACAGATCACAAGGGATCCAGCAGACACTCACTGGGTCCAAGTCCTGATTCCCCAGGACGCCTGAAGGGTGGTTTAAACTCCTTTGGTTGGTGCTGGCATGAACTCATCATCAGGGTTCTTGACCTGGCCTGTGGGCCAGGCAAAATGGCTTCTGCTTCCAGCATGTCAGCTGCTTATGACTTACTTGGAGAGGCAGCCCCATGCTTGCTTTTAAACTGCATGTGGTTTCTCTTGGATCTGGTCAGGTCTCCCAGTCTGTTGGCTGTGCTGTGCAACTTGGCACTGCCCCAGCAATATGAGGATAAAGGGCTTTCTCTCCTAACGTGATCTTTGTGTGCTGATGAAAGGTGTCTTAAAGGCAGCCCTGGAGCCTGAGTCTTCTGTGCACAGAGCACAACAGAGTCAAGAGCCCAGCCTGGAGGGGCTGCTCCAGGGCTCTGGCAGCCACTGTGCTTGCGAATGCTCTTGGCAAAGACACCTCTTCTGACTGATGGATAATGGTGCCATATGGCAGCATGGGACAAGGGCTGGGAACACCTACTGACTTGTAACTTTTTCATCTCTCTCCGGTTCTGCCTGGGATTGCTGTAGAATGAACATCCTGATGTTTAGTGCAGCTGTAGTACTTGAGGTGGATTCTTTTAGGCAAATATATGTATTTGAATAAAAGTCAGCACAAATCTCTTTGCAAAGGTTATGTTGATACAGATTGCTAGCCCTGGTTTGGGACTTGCTGAAAGAGACGCTCTTCCTCCAGATCAAAGTGAGCAGGACAAGCAGATCTGTGTAGTATCTTGCAAAAATAGGGACTGCCTTCTGCAGTCATAAAACAGCCCAGGAACCTAACTGAACAGATGTCTGCATGATCTGTCACATTCATAGGACTGATGTGTCCAACAGACTACACCAGGCTCTTCCAGGAGTAAACTGAAAATTTGCCTCGGGTTTCTCTTCCTCATACATGAGAGATTCCTTTTCTAATCCTAAAGTTTCATGTCTTTTATCTCTCCCCATCTTCCTTAAGTTTTTCCATTTCCCTGCTGGGTTTGCCTAGACTATTATTCCTTCTGTGATTCATATTCTCCACACGGGATCTCATGCCGATGCTGCTTTGCCAGGCTGGACAGATGAGTGATTGTATTTTTTGCTCGAGTCAATGTCCTGCTCCTTTTCACTGATTTGAAGGGCAACCAGCATCACAGGCTTCTCAACACTGTCATTGCTTAAATCTGCTGAAGACTGAACATGCAGTTCATTCAAGACCTGTGACAGTTGTACAGGCAGAGCAACCTGACTTGCAAAACAAATGGGCAGGAGACATTTCAACAAAGTAACACCCCCTCCTGTTCAGTTACCAAGACTTCGGGGTTGTGTGAGTATTAAACCAATTTAAATTGTATGCCTGGTCTGCAGATGGGTGTGCAACAGTTTCCATTATCTTGGATGAGACAATAAGTGAAAGAATCATGACTACACATTACTGGGCAGAGATCAACTCCTATTATTCACATAATACAAACCAAATGTACAGGCAGAATTTAACTTGTTCAATGGAATTACCTGCCCTATCTGGGAGATTCTTGAGCACAGATGAGAAGGGTTTTCATCTCCTCTGGTCCCTTGTTCAGACCCTAAAAACAGGTTAGAGAGTGTCAGCCATACTCTTAAAATAGGAAGAATGCCTGTCACAGTAGATGAGGAGGGACAGAGATTTTCTTCAAAGTTTTGGAGCCAAGAAGACAGAAGACACTCTCTCCACAGTTGATCTGTATCTGGGTAATACATTGCTGCCAAGCTGTTAGAACATGGCCCTGCAGCACTTTCCTCACACAGCCTGTGTTCTCTGAATCTTTGGAGACCTCATCACCTAGATCCTTGTAGGTGACTTCCAGCACCACTAATTCTCTCAGGCACTAGATGCCTCCATCTGCAGTACTGCATTTTCCCGGGCAGTTCACAAGGTCTTCTGAGAATGGTTATCTCCCCCTCACACTCAAGAGGAACTGTCTCCAGAGACTGCAAAGTGCTGCCTCTTTTGCAATTGCTCTCTCAACTACTCAGTTTCTAGCAAGGGATCCCAGTTGCTGGGCTCCCCCACCTTCCAAATGCTGACTGCCAGCTCTGTTACCCCAGCACTGGAGCAGCCAGGTAGCAATCCACTCACCTGGCTGGTGGCTGCCATCTTCCCACAGATCTCAAAGTTCTGATGAGGTCAGAGACAGGGGCAGTTTCTGCTACTTGTCCAAATTCTCTGACTTCTTCCTCCAATTTCTTTGCCAAAGGATCAGATTCTTGAACAAACCCTTCCTTCTCTTCCTCCTCCCTTACTAATTGATGACAGGTACCCTTGACTTCCTTGTCCACTGTTTCTTTTCCACTACTGGGGCAACTGTAGTTGTTGTTTGAGTTCCTAGCTCTACTGTCATGTCCTCAGATACAGCTTGCACCCCGGTCTCAGTCAAGGTGGTTTGCGTCCCTGCCTTAACCACAGTCTTCTGACAGGAGTGACCTGTGACGTGGTAGGCACATGCCAGGCTGAAACCAGTACTGCTGGTTTTCACTAGGGTAGGCAGAGCACCCTTCACCTCGGTTTCCCAGGGTTACTTGCCTGTTTGGGTGTAAAGTCCCAGGTGATGGGAGGTAATATGCATCCTAGGGACCTGCGCAAGTCCTTCTATCCTGCCACCCAGGAACCAGCCACCTCAGGGCACACTTCAGTATCGCCTCACCCAAAAGTTGTCTTTTACATCAGGACAACATCAGATTCCACAAACACCGCAACAATGTTGTCAATCTCACTTCTGTTCCTGGCAAGATCATGGAGCATATCCTCCTGGAATCTCTGCTACGGCACATAGAAAATAAAGAGGTGATTTGAGACAGCCAACATGGCTTCACCAAGGGCAAATCCTGCCTGACAAATCTGATGGCTTTCTATGATACTGCCACAAACTTGGTGGATAGAGCCAGAGCAAAGGACATCATCTACCTGGACTTAAGCAAAGCATTTGACACTGTCCCACATGACATCCTAGTCTCCAAATTGGAAAGTCATGGGTTCAATGGATGGACCACTCGGTGGATAAGGAACTGGCTGGATGGCCACATTCAGAGGATTGTGGTCAACGGCTCAATGTCCAAGTGGTGGCTGGTGACAAGTGGTGTCCCTCAAAGGTCAGTACTGGGACCAATAATATTTAACATCTTTGTTGGAGACATGGACAGTGGGATAGAATGCACCCTCAGCAAGTTTACTGATGACACTAAGTTTGGTGGCACGGTTGACACGTTGGAGTGAAGGGATGCCATCCAGAGGGACCTGGACAGGCTTGAGAGGTGGGCTAACACAAATAGTATGAAGTTCAACCAAGCCAAGTGCAGAGTCCTGCACCTGGGACGTAGCAATCCCAGGCACAAATACAGGTTGGGCAGAGAATGGC
>VZRU01016219.1:29965-69047 GCA_013398155.1 Pedionomus torquatus
GCCGCTCCCCGCTGAGGGGTGGCGCGGGATATGGCGGCAGGGCGAGGGGAGGCGGCGGGGGGTATGGCGCGGCCTGGCCCGGGGTCCCCTCCCGGTGAGCGCCCAGCAGTAGCCGCTTGCCGTTGGGCAGCATCTGGCGCCTCCCTTTCCTGCTGTCTGACAGGGCTGGTGCGAGAGCTGCTGAGTGAGGAGGTGCCGTCCCGCATCGCCTCTCTCACCGAGGAGCTTTTCCAGGCGGCGGGGAGCGTCTCCGCCGAGAGCGGGAGCGCGGCGGGTGGGCCCTCCGCTGGTCCCCTCGGGGAAATGGCCGATCCCGGCGCCTCACAGCGCCCGGACCCCCTCGCCCAGGTTGGTGGCCGCAGACCCCGCGGCTCTGCCAGCGGCCTCCAGCCTCTGCCGTCAGTATAACCAGGACGCCGACGAGGCCGTTGGGGCTTTCTCATCTTTTTACCCAATAGCGCGAAAGTCCAAAATAAAGAGGAGGATGTTACAGATGAAAAGTCAATGCGAAATGTTGATCCTAAGTGTGAAAGCATAATGGAAAAAGTTGCTGGTATCTTAGTAATGCTAGCCCTTCTATTATTTTGGCTTTCTGGTAGTATCTAAGTAATTTCAATTGAGAATGGAAGCACAGAGCACTGATGCCTCGGGAGTTCAGTACTGGATCAGAGGAGAGGTCCTCATTCTGAATGCAGGTTCTGATAACTAGCAGGAAAAAGAAAAAAAGCAAGATTGTAATTTTAACTGCCCAGTAAACCCAGGATACAGAGTGGGAAGTGTATTAGGTTGTTTATGATGTTTGTAATTTCAGGTTTTATTTCCTTTTGTGTTTTGCAAGTGTTGACTTTAAAAGGTCTTTTTCAAGAAGAAGTTTGATGAGTAAATGATTTTACTTTTTTTTTTTTTAATTCTATGAATTTGGAATAAAACCAAGACCAGCTGAGATGGTGGCAAGCCTTTTCCACCAAAATTATGTTTTGAAGAGAGATTTAACTTGCAACAATTTTCATCTAAGGAAAACTTATTTTGAAAGTCCAAAGCTTGTGCTTAGTGTCAAGATAGGCTGACACATGTTACAACAGAAAGTATGCTTAATGCAGGCGCGTAAAACTGGTATTCTGCAGTTCTTCCTGAATTGGTTGGGCTAAATTATTTTTAAAGAAAGGAGAAATCCTTAATGTGTAGTCTGATCTCTTCAATAGAACAGGCCATAAAGTGTCTCCTAGTTAGGCAAGAGCATATTTGTAGCCAAGATCTGCCATGAAAACTAGGATCTGAAATGATGGAAAGGGCAACCCTTCAAGGTGGGTTGATAAAGGAGCTTACTCCCGTTACGTAGGGCTGTCATCTTTTTAACAGAAGTATATAGTCAGTAGCCTTTGGTCTTTGCTAATATGAAGAGTTGCCTTTTGTAGGTATTTTAAATAATTAAACTGCTTAGTTTTCATTGTGATAGGCAGAAGAAGTGAGGCCTTGCAATAGATAAGTTTTCAAACCTTATATAATTATTACAGCTGTTTCCCAAGTCTTCCAAATTTTTCAGTAGCCATTTAAAATGTAGATAATGTATTCTGAAAGCTGTAGGTTGCATTTTGGACATTGTGATTTGGTCAATGTGCTATTTCACAAATTCTGTATCTATGCATGTTTGTGAGAAAACGTCACCCCACATATATATGGTGAGGTCAGTTTTGCCTAAATTTGGAAAAGGACTTAGTGGAAACCTAGGTTAGGACATTTCAGTAATGTGGGAGACTAATGGGATTTGTTCAGGAACATATTTGAATTTTTCTAAAGCCCATCACTTCCAGAATTTGCTGTTATGCATAATTTCAAAATGGAGCTGAAGGCACTGATGGATGACATGACATACATGTACTGTTGGCCATATGATTAGTTAGTTTGTTTTAGTTTCAGATCTTGCCAGCCTGGGAGCTACAGTCACATCCTTTCTTAACTTTGCTTCATCTTAGAAGTGCTCACATGTCTTCAGAAGATGTGAAACAGTCTTATAAGACTGAATATATCTTATGAGCTGTAATTATGAAAAGAGTGTATGCTTCCCGTCAGCTGCTTGTAATTCTTCTGAGATGATGGATCTATAGAAAGAATGATCCATACTTCTAGCTGGAGAAATGCTATGACATCCGTTCAGCATGCCTGTTTTGAGGTCATTGTCCCAAGTCTCCCTATGGGATCATGTCATGGAAAACTCACACCTTTTACTACAGCATAATAGGAAGTTGCGCAAACGTGTGGACAGGTCATTACTGTGATAAAAGATGGTTCCTTTTCTGGTAGTAAATTTCAGTGTGACCCAATCCAGGATAAAATTCAACCTAATTAAATTCTCCTGCTCAGGTTGAAGAGAATGCAATANCACATGAAAGATGGTTCCTTTTCTGGTAGTAAATTTCAGTGTGACCCAATCCAGGATAAAATTCAACCTAATTAAATTCTCCTGCTCAGGTTGAAGAGAATGCAATAAGCCTGTGGAACTGGACTGTGACCAAACACATGGGTTCTGTTCTGAATGATGAGCAAAGAGCTAAATGTGCGTAAGTCTTTTGCACCTTCCCAAGTGTGTCTTGTGTGCTGCAGAGGAAAAACTCTCTGCTGACTGATGTATACATAGTGCTGTAGATTTGTTTGGATCTTTGCAGATAGGGTGTGGACAGAGGAGAATACACAGCTCTATAGCTGGTCTTGTGTGAATGGCTCAGGAAGGAACACCCTGGTGTATTAGTGGTCTTGTGACACAGAGTCGGTGTAGGCATTCTTATCACTCCACCTTTCCCAGCCAGTGTGTCAGGAAAGAGATGTTGTCACCAAAGGGAGCCTGCAGGAGAGGGACTTTGTCAGGAAGTGTAGTGATAGGACAAGGGGTAATGGCTTTAAACTAGAAGAAGGGAGATTTAGATTGGATATTGGAAGAAATTCTTTCCTGTGAGGGTGGTGAGGCACTGGCCCAGGTTGCCTAGGGAAGTTGTGGATGCCCCATCCCTGGGAGTGTTTAAGGCCAGGCTGGATGGGGCTTTGAGCAACCTGCTGTAGTGGGAGGTGTCCCTGCCCATGGCAGGGGGGTTGGAACTCGATGATCTTTGACGTCTCTTCCAACTCTAACTATTCCATGATTCTAATGCAATGGTTTCCATTTAAAAATGTATGGAAATAACATAGATGTAAATTTTATACAGTTGACTGCTCAATTTATATAAAGTAAGGTTGTTTATTTAATGTAACAATCTTATCAATGTTTACAGACAGAAGAACTCTAAATCCTCTTTTAGTTCCCTGATTTAGCCAGGTGCACAGCTGGTGGGTTTGCTTGGAGTCAGGAGCAGGGCTGGGAGAAAGCAGAAGCAAGCTTTTGGTCTTTTTCCTCAATCTGTTCTTTATGTGGTTCTGGAGGGTTGCAATATCTGGCCTAGATTTTTTGTCTTGAGAGATTATAGACAAAATTATGTATAATCTGCATCATATAAATTATGTCCAGTAAAGGGAAAAGGGTAAGTTTACACAAAATAAGTAGTAATTGTAGAGCATAATGTTCTCAGATCTTCTATCACAGCTGAAGGGCCAGGGAGAGGCTATTTTAAATACATTAAGTGGTGTCTTTTCCATCCCTGATGTACAAGGAAGGCTTGAAAATATTTTTGCTTTTTGCTTTGAAAATGTAAAGATTATTAACTTTCATTTCCCTATTTTGCTGAAGGCTATTCTGAAGCTCTCAAGACATGTTACTATGAGCAGCTGCAATGTAATTAAGTCTTTGAATACCATGTATATAACTTAAACTCTCTCTAAAGTGTTTAATAGGTATTTTGATGAGAATATTTTTTTTTTTTACTGCCCAAAAAGCAGTTTTGAGCAGTTTGGCTAAAATTCAGGCTGCTTTGACTCCTGAAGCTTTCAAATTTTTCTCTCTTGTAACTTAAAAGGACAAGCTATCTTTCAGATACATCAGAGCCTGATTTTCTAAAAAAAAAACCAAAACAAAAGTAAAGTAAAAAAAAAAAAGGGAATTTACAAATGTCTGTGCTGTTTTCTTGCAGTACGGTTTGTTGCTTGCAGACTGTTGTGCCTTTGTGAAGGCAGTGATCCTCCAGAGGGAACTATTCAAAGGAAGATTTTGGTAAGGCTGACGGTGGCTGAGCAATGAAGTACCATGAGATTACCATGGGAAACCTTCAAATCCTCTTAGGGTTGCTTTGGAAAGGGAGTGGGATGTACCTGTAGTTCTAAGGAGCAGAAACTCTACAGGGGCACCTGTATTGTCACAGGGGTACCTGGCTCAGCCAGTGCAGTAAGGAATCTCTGGGCAGTGTGGTTAACATCACATCTTTGTCATATGGTAAAACGTTCTATGAGCAGCATATTTATTTCAGTATCTTACAACATTGTGGAGTAGGGCACCATAAATCTTATGCTGCATCTAAGTGATAAAGACTTCATTCAGATGTGAGAGGTACATGTCAGAAATTGAAGACCTGAAATATACCTCTCCTACATTAGATACGTGCATCAAAAAGATGAGATCTAACATTGCCTTTCTTGAAAGTGACTGTATTTTCACAAAGCGCTTATGATTTTCTCCTTCAGATGTCTATGAAAACTGGGAAAGGATGGATAGATATTGGAAAAGCTGATCTTGCTGATGAATTTCTAGAGATTGCCATGAATGTAAGTCCTTTTTCCAGTTTTAATTTCTTACAAACACACCATGCTAAGTTCCATGGGTGATGCCTGATGCTTTGTTTTCCAGAATATAGAAAAACTGTATATGAAGTTACTTAAGGGGAGCGATGGTGAAGCAGATAATCACAAGCACAGAGCTGATGTGGAGAAGAATCTTTTCAAAGTACTCTCTTATCAGGCTGAATCAGTATGTGTTCTTCCAAGTTTTCCTTATAAGTCTCTAGGGGTATAAAGAGAAACTCTGACCCAGTTATTACATGTATGAATGCTTGCCGTTGAAGTCTTGCTGAGGGATATTTTTCCTTCACTTAGATGTAAGATAGCAGATCTTATGTTTGCATTCAGTGTTGCAATCATTTAATGATTTTTCATTTGCCTAATTTATCACGGTCATTTCTGCTGTGGTGTTTATATCTTCTAGTTCAGATTTGTTACTTTATGATTTGGCTAGTAGCATGGCTGTTTCGAATACAAACAGCCACCTTTCTGAGTCATGAATGTGTTGGTTCCAAAGGTATCATGTGTTTGAAGAAGCAGGACAGGGCTGCTGTAGAGCCTGGGCCCCCAGACTGCATTCGTGTAACATGTACAAAGCAAGACTAGTCACCTTGGAACCCTCATCATACTGTACTTGTATTTGCACCTGGCCTGACTGAACATATGTGAAGGTAGTAGTCATCATGGCTACAGATAGCCAACGTTTGTATCTAACAAGTAAATATTATAAGCCACATGTGCAAAGTCTTCTGTAACCTACAACTTTCATGGCTCTGCAAACTCATGAATATCCTCAAAGCTGTCAGTAATATATGCCGTCAGAGGTCTTTCTATGCGTGAATACCTTTGCTCCCGTGACCTCTTGCATACTGCCTTTCACATACAAAGGCTTTAAACAGTGGGAGAATCAGTATAAAATTACAAGATCTGGAAATAGTGAGTTCCATTGCATTTGGTATTTTCTTTACATTCTGAATCCCTGGCATTATACAGTGAGGTAAGAATCACGGTGATAATTATAAAAAGAAAGAAAAAAAAAGCCCAGTGCAATATAAGAGAAGTTTGAAAAACTGCTAAAGGTTTTCTAGGGGATCAGCAACACAAATTACAGTAATTTGAAGTAGGTAATTTAGAAATTAGAAGTTTTTTGAGCCGTTGTACTTGACTGAAGTTTCTGAGTACTTTATCAAAGCTATAGAGTGTTACAGACATATGAGTGTAAATATGAGAAAATGCAGATGCCTGCATTTGTTGATAACACTGCTGGCCTCGGTATCTAGAAGGGGAGTACTGTCTCCAGAATTCTCAAGAGTTTCCTTAAACAGGCCAAAGCAGTCGCCATAATTTTTCATTTGATCATGGAAACAAAATATGACCTTAAGTTACTGTGGAGGTGGCTTAAGATTTGCTGAGCTGTTGTATCATCTGAATGAATTTGTCCCATGCATCAGGCCTTTTCACACAACCTGAGGACTGCAGCACTTTTCGGAGTGTCTTTATCATGTGGCAAGATATAGAAATATGCATGATTGTTGTTGCACTGTAAGGACAGATAATCTAATCCCAAACCTAGCTTTACTGAATGTGAAAAACCCAAGTTCTATTTTCAAGTATCAGTCTTTTAATGAATTTTAAAAGGCAAGTTCCTCACTAACAGTTTGTTGGCATGCTCTACTACTTGCTTAGGCAGTTGCTCAAGGGGATTTTCAGAAAGCAGTGACGTGTGTGCAGCGCTGTAAAGATATGTTGATGAAATTACCAAAAGAGGTAAGTGAAATCATCCTTTCTTTATCATTCCAAACTTTGAAAATCTGCTTTCCTCTCATGTTAAAGAATTACATATGCCATATGAAATTTCGAAAAGTGCTCTCATCTGGGTATCTCTTCTGTGGTTTGTTGTCTCTTTGAGATTTTCTTACTAAAAATTTTTCATTAAACAGCACGTTTTGACTTCCAAATTAATTTTTTTTTTTGCTTCTCTTAGTTTATAATTTGAAATAAAATGATAAACTTCCTAAAGAACGAGAAAAGACAAATTAGCAAGCAAGGCAAAAAGATTTCTCAGTTGAATATACCACCTACTTATCTACAGAACCAGCTCCATTTTACATCTTGATCTTGTATATTGCTTCTTCACTTGGACTCCTGGGAAGTTTTGTCTGGAGACAGATGGTACAAGAGAAGAGCTTTGTTTTTTGTGGTTCTTGTGTTAGAGAACAATGTCCAGAGAAAACAAACTCAAGCATATCCAGACCAGTTCTTTGTTTGCAAAGATAAATGTCGAATATATTTATATTGGAATATACTTCCCCACATTTATTTTCCACTTTAACGTTTTCTGAATATTTAGGAAGCATTTTTTTCCTGTCTCTGTGGTACAGGTAATAAAATTCAAAGGTGATAAATGAGAATTATGAAAGGTAAATATGGTTGGAATTTGATTGGGTGAAATGTGGTTGGAATTTCATTGGTTTTTCAACCAAATAAACTCCAGCTGATTTTAATTTGTTTTTTTTGGTGAACTGTTGGCCTTGTTCAGTGCATCTGAGTGCACTGTTACAGTCAGTTGCAGGGGTCTAGCTTTGATTTGAGTCATAAAAGCTGAGATTCTCACTGTGAATTGTTGACAATGCTCACCGGTGTCTTTTTATTACTGTTCCTCATTTCATTTTAAATTAATTTCATGCTTTCTGCTTAAACTACACCATTAAATAATATTAAACTTTTCATGATGAATGCTCTTCACAAACCAGGAGCACTGGTGCAAACAAGGAAATGGTTTCTGACCATGAGAGATAAAATTTACTTCCGTTTTAAAGAGTGGTGTTTAAACAGAATAAAGGAAAGAGCTAGTGATTGCTGAGTGACTTGAAAACTTTTAAACGAGTAGCTAGCTGTCAGTCCTTAACTCTACTGGGCTCCAGTTGTACCAGCGAGCACTGGCAGAGTATCACAAGGAGGTTGTTGCATTGTGGTATTACATGATACCACAGAGCAGCTGGAAAGGGTTTGCTCCTTGTGGGTCTCAAGTGGTCTATGAAACATAACTGGGAACCCTTGCCCTACAGGATGAAACATCAAGAATTGTTCCAAACACCTGTTGTTCAGAGAGGTGTCAGTTTTATGGGGATATTTAGTATTATGGTTGACACCTGGACGCAGTCATTCACTGAAGTAGTATTTTAATTATCCTTTGAAACAATTCTTTCCCAAGCATGCAGGTGAGTGGATGGGGTGTGCTACAGTATGCCTACAGCACTATGCTAAGCACTTTGCGTGAAGTTCTCTCAGTACTGTAAACTTTCTGTTGTAGAAAGAACACAAGTGAACTTAACCAAAAGTAAGGGTTTCACAGATATCTGAGAGTGATTGTGCTTTTCTCTCTGGATTGCAATGAGATAAACAAGAAATTTGAACTACAGTGTTGTGCTGCCTCTCTTGTTCTTGCTTGAGGATTTGAAATCAGTAGTCACTTGCAAAAAACATAATTTATACTTGGAAAGGAAAGTTACTGCAGAGATGGAATGGATATAAATTTCAGCAGCCTGATAGCATATAATATGGCTTTTCTGTCGCTTCTTTGGACACCTGCTTGAGGGTAAGAAAGCTCTACAGAGGGACCTGGACAGGTTGGATCGATGGGCCAAGGCCAATGGGATGATGTTCAATAAGGCGAAGTGCCAGGTCCTGAATTTCATTCACAACAACCCCGGGCAACGTTACAGGCTCGGGGAAGAGTGGCTGGAGAGCTGCCCAGCAGAAAAGGACCTGGGGGTGCTGGTCAACAGCTGGCTTAACATGAGGCAGCAGTGTGCTCAGGTGGCCAAGAACACTAACAGTATCCTGGCTTGTATTAGGAATGGCATGGCCAGCAGGAGTAGGGAGGTGATTGTTCCTCTGTACTCGGCACTGGTGAGGCCTCACCTTGAGTACTGTGTTCAGTTCTGGGCCTCTCTACAAGAAGGACATTGAAGTGCTGGTATGTGTCCAGAGGAGAGCCACCAAGCTGATGGGGGGTCTAGAGAACAAGTTGTGTGAGTTCTGAGTTGATAACCTCAGAAGTCCCTTCCAGCCATGATGATTCTGTGACATGTTGTGGTTTAGGCTGAATTAGCCTATGACAGTGACAGATGCTCTCCCCGTACTTCTCACTCTAGGAGAAAAGGAGGAGAGATAAAGAGATTTATGAGTTTAGAATGAACTAAAATAATAAAATATTCATATTAAAAAGGAAATAATCAAATAGTTATACAATACTGAATCAAGCTCCCAGGATGACGTCACCAGCAGGCACTGGGGAAGTGCCTGGCTAGACTCAGCGATAGAATTGGAACTGCAGTCCAGCTCTGGGGTTAGGAACACACGGATGGGGATCAAAGGCAGGTGAGCAGACAGGGTCCTCTTTGGATGTTGGCCATTGAGAAAGAGCTGACCCTTTGATCCCTCAGCTTTTACACTGACTATGGTCAGGTTTGGGTCACCTGTCCTGTCAACTCCTTCTCGCATGTGGGACACCTTTACGCTTTTCTGTTTCCAACCCTCCAACAGGCCAAATAACAAAATCAGCTGGCCTTGGTTGTTAGGGCAATAAGTATAAGCAATAACTTCTCTGTGTACCGTTCTTTGGCATGAAGTACAAACATTGGTCTTATCACTCTGAGAACGTAGAATTTTCTTCACAATATACTGTTAATTTCAGAGAGTTAGAAGAGGCCTTGCTGAGATGTAAAAATTACTGAAGAGAAAATTATTCTCTTTTACCTCAAACCAGGACACATATGACAGCTGCAAATAATTTCAAAGGAAATAATGAAATACAAGTTTTATAAACAGATGTTGTCAGGACTGACTGATAAAACAGAAAGCAACAGTGCTCCAAATAATGAAGCATTCAGAAACAGTTTTTTTCCTAGAACTTGTAATATGGATCATCCTTTTTTTAACCATAAAGAGACGTGCTTGGAAGAAGCCTTGAAAGAGGCAGTCCACTCAACTGTATAAAACGTTTTTGTCATTATTAAAATGAAGTGGTAATGTTCTGTTTTTTCCTCTCTCACTTTTAGCATGATTTCTTGAACTATTCTGCCTTGCGTGGTTCTTCATGAATCCTGGTGTTTTGCATGTCCTGGGGTGGCTAATGATGCTCCACTTTCCCACACAGTTATGATTCCATTTTAAGTTATGTTCAGTATCTCCTTGTATAAAGTCAGAAGTGTTAACAGGGGATCTATCTTTAAAGTAAAATGCATTTGGGAAAACCTGAGACTGCAGTGACATAGGTCTAATGATGTTTCCACTTGAACATTATGAAGTAGGAGTTATTTTTTGCAGACCTGTTACCTGTCAATCCTCTGTTACAATTTTGGAGTGGAAACCTATGAATGGAAGAGGTATGAAGAGAGCTCCTTCTGGCTCAGGTAATGCTGCAAAGACAAAATAAAATCCTGCCTTTGAGGTGCAAAAATATGGGTGATGGTGAGGGGGGAGCAATGGAAAGTAGGAGTGTAATTAAAAATGTGAGAATACAAGATTTTAACTGAACCAAATTAGCTGAACAGATACATAGTGACTGTCATACTGTGTAGCCTAACATTTATGTGTGCTTTCCACATTGATTTTCTTGTCATTAGAATGAAAATCTTCTTTACATAGTTCTTGTCAATAATCTCCCTAACACTTTTCCCAAAGAGATTACAATGAAGAGGCTGTTGCCATTCATAAATGATAGTGAAGGGATTTGAAAACTTTCGAAAAGGGTAGATGAAATCCTCTGACCAGTTTTAAATGGATTTGTTTTAAATAGTATTTCTTTTAAAGGAGATGCTTCATTGAGAACACGATGTTGACTGATGAAAGATGCAAACTTCATGTGAAAAAGGAATAAATAGACATGGTTTGGGTAGCATCCAAATGAGTGTTGTGATACTACTAAAGAAGAAAAAATGTAGGCTACCAGGAAGAATATTCTTGTGCCAAGGTCACAGCCTCAGCTCAGAAAATGTGTTTTCCTTTTTTCTGACTCCTTTTCTTCTAAATAGTCAGAAGAATAGGAACAGGAACATATCAAATTCACAATAGTTTTGGTCACATATGTTGTCAAAGAAAATTTGTGGAAATGCTAAAGATTAATTACAGCTGATGCTTTGCAGATTATTTTATATTTTATTCTTGGGTAAAAATAAATACTGAGTCCTGATGACAAAATTTGAGGAGGAAATAAACCTTCGCAATTAATCATCTGGAGAGAGAGATGTAGCTCCATCTAGTGGCTTACGATTTCCCTGTAATGAGAATTTATTAGATTAGGAAATAAATGCCCAGTTACTGTTTTTCTTTCTAGCAGTTCTTCATTCACAGCATTTGCAATCAAATCTGGTTCTGTGGAATTACTACTGCGTTTTTCTCTAGGTGGTCCTTTGTGTTGTCATTTAACTTTTAGAAAAAGAATTGTGACTCCCAGTTTCTGTTTTCTACCTCTGCTATTGATTTGCTGTGATCTTGAGATGAGGTCATGTATAACTTTTGTTTATGACTTTATTGTATGTCAGGTAGGAATGAGAACACTTGTTTCTTCAAAAGCTCTGTGGTTAAAACCGATAAACCATACTGAAATGTGTGGATAGAAGATATTACAGAAGGTTGTCAACAGGTTAAAGAAAGTGATTGAGTACAATTTTTAATGTGAGGATTTAGAAAGAAAACAAAATTTTCTGCTCTCTAGTAATGGTGAATACTGAGATTATTTTGTGTGACTTACGTGGTTTCTAACTGGTTAGAAGTGGGAAAGCATAGGAATGTTGCACGTATCAGAAGACTGGTTGAATTTCTTAATATTCAATCTAGAAGAGGGGAGATACAGATTGGATATTAGGAAGAAATTCTTTCCTGTCAGGGTGGTGAGGCGCTGGAACAGGTTGCCCAGAGAAGCTGTGGCTGCCCCATCCCTGGAGGTGTTCAAGGCCAGGTTGGATGGGGCTTTGAGCAACCTGGTCTGGTGGGAACTGTTCCTGCCCAGGGCAGGGGGGCTGGAACTCGATGGGTCTTGATGGTCCCTTCCGACTCTAACCATTCTATGATTGTATGATTTATCCCAGTCATCCCATTTAATTCTAACTTTCACTTATCATTGATAGCCAGAGTTATGACATTGGGAAGGTGGACATGAAATATTCTGTTGGCAAAGAAATGCAGGTAAGAAAAATAAAGAAATTACTGTGTACAAATAGTAGGATATTGTTAACATGATTCCACTGTATCATCTGCCTCTGCTGTGCCAACACCTCTTCTTTAATACTATCTGCTATGAATTTTGGCAAAGTTGCAAGTTTAGTCACTATAAATGTCAGTCTGAGAGTTCAGTCATGGATGGATGCCCTTAAATCACTTTTGAATCTAGTACTTCACAGAAATTAAATTGCAGAAAGTAAGGCTGAAGTAGACCCTGAAAGGCCATCTCTTCTTCCTCTCCCCCTCTTTTCTGTAGGCACCATCAGTTACATTTGTGTCATTTCTGATAGGTGTCTGTTTCATTCATAAGCCTATTACTCATTTTACTACCCACAGTGGATATGGAGAATATGTTAATCTCTTCTTTATATGAATTATTTATATATTTGAAGGCCATTATCATGAATGTCTTTGTGGTGTTGTGTTATTTTTTCCTCTCACTGAAGTTTGTACTTCCTGTTTCTTTGGTTTCTCTTTTCATTCTTTTTTCCCCACATCTCTGATTTTCCTTGCTACCCTTCTGTTCTCCTCTGAACTCTAGTTGATTCATGTTGTGTGCGAATTGCAATGCTGAAGACTGAATCCACTTCAGAACTGGGCAATCACTTTATATGTCAGATACTGTTGAAAGACAAGCCGCTGCCCAAGCACTCACACACCATTTATGGTGTTGCACACATGCTCCTGGGTACACTTCTTCCTTCTTCGGGCTCAACCCTTGGTTTCACACAGCAGAGTCTCAGCTGTTGAATTTTGTAAAATAATTTATTTCATTGAGAGGTACATCAGCAGAGTCATCTGCTGATGGGTGATTTCCCCAAATAGAGGATTCCCAGACTTGGGAAAAGCACTACCAAACCGTCAGTGTGGTATCAACGTCTTTCCCATACTAAGAGACTAACCCCAGCACTGTGCCAGCTGCTAGGAAAATTACTGTGAAAAATAACTGTCATGGCCTAAAGAGTTCAGCAAATCTCACTACTCATGCTAAGTAAAGCTTGGCAAACAGCACAAATCACACTGTATTATAATCCTAAGTAATTTATTCCAATTAAAGCTTACTTATTTATGCTAAACAAGTAATATCCCTCAACAAAACCAGGCAGGCATTCTTTGGACTGCAAGAGCTATTATTTTTTATTGCCATAGATTTTAAGTCTTTTATATTCATACATATGTTCATGACTGTCTGGCTGGGTTGTTTTTTTTCTGCTCTTCAGATGGTATTTAAAGTTCCAGTTTATTTTTCTTTTGTTTCCAGGCTAAAGTGCTGCGCTTATTAGCTACAGCCTATTTCGAGTGGGATTGCAATCTGTATCTTGACAAGGCATTGAAAGCGATAAGCCTGGCAAATCAGGTAGTAGTGTGTTACTGTATTTAGGATGTGTGACAATTGAAACTCAAGCATTTATTAACCTAATAATACAGACCACATTATCACTGATGTGTTCTGCTTGATGTTAGACAGACGTGTGTTTTCTTTGCTTTGGTTTTCATACTCTTAGGTATCTTTTGGCGTTCCCACCTTTTTTTATAGAGAAGCACTTCTGCATGTAGATGTAGAGCTGTCTTGCTGCCTTATATCTATTAGTAGTGACATTCTTTGATAATGATATGACTAAAATTTCTCTGACAGGTGGTCATGAAAACTGTACAAACAGAATAAACTACAGTGCTGTCCACTTGAGATTTATAGCAGCTGGGGTTTTACTCACCAGACCTTTTGTCTTGTGTTGGGTTATATGTATGTCCATACCACATTTTGATTCCTGATCTCATTATCTTACAAGCATTTGTGCAATTTGAAAGCTGTGTAGCCATGCTATATCAATATTATTTTAAACAATTAATTTAGCTATTGCACTTTACTAACATTACTGTAGTTCTTCTGGAACCTGAAAAATGAGCTGTATAAACATACAAGCTACCCTGAAAAAATTCATATATCTCTAAACAGTCAGTATAGTGAGGTCTCTTGCACTTGTACAAATTCCTCTTCCCCCATAAGATTTGAATGGATTTTGTGCTTCTATCTTTTCAGGTTAGTTAGAGTAACATAAATATGAAAAAATTACATTTGTCTTTGGTTGACCATTTTAAAATTTCCATTATCCATTTCATACAAAACAAGTTTTAAGTATAAAGTCCTGCTTCAAATGAAAGCTTAGATTCCATTTTTTACATGCTGTTATAACTTTTAGAGAGATGATGATGCACATGCTCATGAGATCAGGTTATAAAAGTTAGTGTATTTTAATTATTCTGATAACATGCTACTACCATATCTAAGCCCTTTGCAGTTTTTATTGTATTTACTTTTGCAAAACCTTTTGAGGTGGAAAGTGTTTTAATGATAATTTCTGATAAGGTATGTTTGATATTGTATTAAGTTATGGAAAGCTAGAAGAAATTTTTTATTCTAGAGTCTGAAATGTGCAGTGTTTTAGCAAGAGTTGTATTATACAGTCTTTGTTATTTCCATTTGCTCCCATTGTTGTTCTCTCCTAAATTTCATATCATTATAAGCTACTTTGAATTCTGCTGATATTAGTTCTAGAGTAATCTGACAAATTCACACACAGAAGAGCAGGAAATATTTCTATTGTTCAGTATTTGTTCAGCTTCTACTTAAATTGTTGGAAATGGCCCACAGCAAAATAAGAGTCATTTATCTCTTACTTTCATTGTCGTCATGGTCTTTTGGCAGTATAAGAATAAATAATAAAGATGCACATTTCATTTAAGAATAAAATATATTACTAGTTGCCTATCTATTGGTTTAGTCATTAAAATGGAACTGAAGAGCATGGTGGACTGTATGGGATTTCCTGATATTTGGTTGTGTTATAAATGTGCTGGATTCCACAAACAGCGGTCCAAATAATATGTTGTTTTTCACTGTGCAGGAGAATTTGCATCCAGCAGGGTGTTTCTTGAAAATTAAAATTCTTCTTAAAAGTGGAGCATCAGATGAAGATATCAACTCAGGTATCACAACTCCTTTAGAGGAATTTTCATTAGCTAAATGTCATTCTGGTTTTGGACTGTGAGACACAGTAGTCAGTGTTAACAGAGGAGTTACCCAGGTGCTAATGTATGCTAATGTAAGTTTGAATTAGGCGTGATTAAATTTTTGTTGACAATTTAAATAGACTTGCTGGAAATAGGGGAGGGGGAAGACTCTGAAGCCTGTTAGAATGAAGACAGTGGCAACATAGCAATGTAAAGGTATGGTTTGTTTTAGGCATATGCCTAAGGTTACTGAAATAGGGTGAAGGTGGATTTTCTGTTATGCAGTCAGCATAAAAGCCAGCATAAAATTCAGCATAAATGCTTGTGAAACGTTGCTGTTTTCTATGTGTCATTTTGCAGATTTTGGCTAAGAGACATCAAGTGTTAGTCAGTGTGTTGTTATAAATGGGCGTTATCAGAGTTTATCTAGGGCATATAAAATCTTTTCTCCTTGTTCCTCAAACTTGTCATTTGAAAAGAACAGATTTTTCCATTGTCGTGAGAAGAAAAGAAAGTTTTCAGTGGGACTTTAATTTAGAAAGGATAATGTATCAGGAGAAGTTTATTTCCATTAATAATGAAATCTTACTGAAGAGAGGTTTTGTATTCTTCGTGGTTGGAAAGCATCAGATGCATAACGAACACTCTGAGAAATAGATAAAGAATGAGATGACAAATTTCTTGCAGAGAGCTAAGTGGTTTGAATGCTGCCAGACTAGCAAGAATGAAAACTCCAGATTGTTCCTGGGGAATTTCAGCCAGCTTTCAAGTGGACCATTCTTCAAAATTTACCATTGCAATAGTTGGCTTTTGTTCTGCACTTTGAATTGTGAAGCCGTGGTGTTGCCTATCAAAACACACTCTGCTTATATTTAGTAGCACTAAGACTCCAGACAGTTTTCCAAGCAAGTTTATTAATGAGTGGATGGATGTTTGTCTGTTCTTGGATGGCTGGCAGAAGAGAGTGTTGTGTCCATGCACTGCAACCTCTCATTCTTTTAAGTGAGGGTTCCTGCTAAGTTGTAGGTGTTTGACTAAAATCTTGTGTATAAGACCACTTATACACTGATGTGTTAGAAATGCTTCCTTTAACAACTGGGAGTCAGGTCCCTCTGTGTTCCTTCTCTGGTCTCATCCAAGCAACAAATGGATAAATCTTGTTATTAATCATCCAGCACAGTCTAGCAATTTTTAAACTTTATCTGAGTGGTCTAAACCTGATACCTACTTACTTGCACCAGTCAATTCAACAGCTGATGCTAAAGGCAATAGGTTTAAGTAGTTCCTATTGCCTGAGTACTGACCTCGGTCTTGCTGGATAAGGATGAGACCTTTTGATGGAACGCAGCTTGAGGCAAAAGTTTGTGCTACCAATGCCTGTCCTGTTCCTATTTAAAGAGGCAAAGGGCTTGAATTCCAGGGCTAGTCACCTTTCGGTAGTACTGCATTAATTGTACAGTGAAAGGAAAGTCAAAGTAGAATAGACATGGTTTATTCTCCCTTTTGTTCTTTTGTATTAGAAGAATTATATTGGGGGAGGGGGTTGTTTGTTGTTTTTCTTTTCCTTTTTTCCTTCCAAGAAGCTATAAGACATAAATGGTAAATTGAGCAATTAGTTGATTAAATAATCTCAACTGCTTTGTGTTCTCTCTAGCTGTTGCAGAATTCCTGCATCATGAGATGTCTTTAGACTTTTATTTGAATACTGCCAAACTGGTTCTGGAGCATGGAAGGTATGAAAGCATCGCTAAGTGGGGTGAACACAGTATTTGGGCTTTGTAGGTGTTCTTTTAAAAGCAAAGAACATCAATTATAGAATGATGCTTTATTTTAAATAAAACCACACAGAGGTAGGTAAACAGTATTGAGAATGAACCTAACTGTTTTATAGCAAGGTGATACAGATTATGGCAGCAGCAGAACATGGTGTGAAATAATGTTGACTGGCAATTTACAATGCTATAGCCTTTGGAATGATAATACTCTCCTTATGTAGTTTTATATATGGACTAATATATATATCTGAGTCTGGAAATACCTGACTGAAATCTTTCTTCCATATCAAATAAGCAGCCCTCAGAATGAAAGAGTTTGGAGTCCTAGAATCATTTTTGCAAAAAGCAGCATCAGGATGAACAAGTTACTGCAAAATAAATGGAGGCTTGAAATGTCACACTGTTGAATGCTCCATCATGATTACCTATGTATGTGCTTCTGTCTTGCAGTACATTCTCACTCTTTCATTGTGAGGAGTAAGATATCTTGTGAATACTGTGGAGAAAGCATGTGCTAATAGGAAGTTCCTACTGAATAGATGAAGTGCAGTAAATTCATACCTTAAAGTATGGTACTTAAAAGTATGATCGTGTACCAGTAGTATAAATGAGAAATATGTGATATGATGTGAATATGTTATTTTGTAGAATGGAAAATTAACAGTTCTTCTTGTGTAGCTTCTTAAAAATGCATCTGTGTGAATAGGGAATCAGTTGGTTTTGATTTTCTGAAATCTGTTGCTGAACGATTTGAATCTTCACCTGACCTTGGAAAAATTACCCTGCTCCACATCGAGTTCCTGTTGCAGAATAAGAGGGAGCTTCTGGCTAAGCAAAAAGTTGAAGAAATTATTATAGGTCTGTATCCATCTTTTGCTGCTGTTTACTGAAAGCTGGGATTTAGTTGGCTAACGATTTGAATTCCGATTTTCATTTTTTGTTTATGCTCATGGTGCATTATTTCTTTCGTGTATCAAGTCTCAGCTTCCATAATGAAGTCATAGTAAAAGCTCAGAGTTAAATTCACTTGCTAGAACAGTTCCTCCTTAGTTTAGACCGTGTATGACTGATGTTTGTGGGATAAGAAATATGAGAAGTTCTGTGTAATGTTAATATTTTGTCCATCCAGCCCAATGTGGTTTTGTTTGTCAGTATGAAAATGGGTTGCAGATCGTTGTTTGAGCAGCTGAAGAACAGTTTTGGGTTTGCTGCACCTGTAGCACTGTAGTATTTTTTGACTGTCAGATCTGTTGGAAATCAGACCATATTTTCTGTCACATGGAACTAGGTACAAGAGCCACATGTACATAGTTCAAGCAAGAAAATATTTATTCTCTTACCATTTTTGGGAGGGTTTATTAGGTTTTTTTTTGGTTGGTTGGTTTTTAAGAAGCAGGATATGTAATACTGGGTCTTGGCTGAACTGTTGCTGTGTCAGCACTTTTTGTTTTAGGCTATGGGACAGTCTTTCGCAGATAGTTCTTAAGTGTTTCTTAGCGTGCTTCTTGTAGGTCTTGTAAGGTGATGACTTGTGATATCTTTTCAGGTCATTATACCGGGAAACAGCTGTTGCCCGAAGCCTTGAACCGACTGCACATCATCTTGTGGGACAGAGCTGCCAAACATTATGAGGTTTGGGACCAATCAGTAGTGTTGTTATTTGTATCAGTGCAAATGAAGATTGCCTTTTCTGATCCCTTTGGTATGTGTGGTTTTGGTCAGAGTGCATGGTGCCTGTTCCAGTTAGCACTGGTTTTGTTTTCATCCCACTGGCTGCTGTTCTCCATTACAATGTCAAGTTTCAGCTGGTCTCGTGTTTGTTGTATGTGGGAACAGTTATGGCCAGAACTGATCAGCCGGGAAGATTGTGTTTCTGTCAAATGCTCATTTGACATTGAATATATAATGAAAAACAAATGTGCCGTTTTGTTAACTCTCATCTTAATAGCCAAGAAGGAATTTTGCTAATGATCCAGCTTTCTAATGCTAATTAGCTTTGCTAATGATCCAGTCTTCAGCATAGTATCATGAAGGTTCATGGTCTAAACAGAATAAACATTTTTGTCGTTTAGTTTTAATTTCTTTGTATCATGAAGAGAGATATTTTTGTTGGAAATAATATTTCCGATTTTAGAAACAATATTTCTGATTGAATATTTATTATTTCATCATAAGAATGTCTTTTCTGGGTCAGATTAATGTTCTATCAAGTCCAGTGTTCTGTATTTGATAATGGCTGTAAGAATAAGGGAATAGTAGGAGTAGGTGCATTGTCAGTTCTCCTAATGATTATTACCTATATTGTGGGATCAATGATTGCTTTTCTGGGGAAAAAGTTACACTAGAATATACTGAAATACCGAAATCTTTGATTTCCTATGACCTTTCTCAAAACATTTGGGATGACATTGGAAGCTTAATCACCCAAGTAAGGATGTGTTTGGTTTTTGGGTTTACGGAATGGCAGAATTTTCATGGTTGGAAGGGACCTCTGAGATCATAGAGTCCAACCATATGCACACAAAATGGAACCCCACAAAACAAATCACTCAAACCAACATTTTCAGCTACTAGACCATACCCCAAAGTGTTACATCTACGCGTTTTTTAAATACCTCCAGGTGACTCCACCACCTCCCTAGTCAGGCTGTTCCACTGCCTGACCACACTCTCAGTGAAGTCATTCTTCCTAATATTTAGTCTAAACCTCCCCTACTGCAACTTCCAACCATTTTCTTTTGTCCTGCCATTATTCCATTTGGAGAAGAGGCCAGCACCCACCTCTCTACAACCTACATTCAGGTGGCTGTAGAGGGCGATGAAGTCTCCCCTCAGCCTCCTCCAAACTAAACATGTCCAGTTCCCTCAGCTTCTCCTCAAATGACTTGCTCTCCAGACCCCACACCAGCTTGGTGGCTCTCTTCTGATCACGTTCCAGCACTTCAATGTACTTCTTGTAGTAAGGGGCAATTTATTTTATGGTTTTTTTTTTATATATACATATTTTATTTTTATTTATTTTTGGTTTTTATTTTTTATTTTTTAATTTCCTAGGCAAAAAGTTACTCTGAAGCTCTTCACTGGTACAATTATTCTGTCAGCTTCTACACACCTGGGCAGATAGATCAGAACCTGGCTAAGCTGCAGAGAAACATGGCTTCTTGCTATCTTCATCTGAAACACATTGACAAGGTATCAATAATGTATATGTATACATATTTATTTATTTGCATTGTTTGTATTTTTGTAGCTATGTCATTGGGACTTAATTTAAATTTTTGTTACTGTACCTTTTTTGTTTTGAGAGAGTGAACTGTCTTTGCCTTCCTTGTATCAAGTGGCGGAGAGATGTTTTTCATTATCTCAGCTGCTGTGGGGGCCTCCTATATCACCTGCCATTCCAATGAGCCCACAGGTTGTCTGACTGTGCCTCATTATATCAGGTTTCGTCTCAGATTAGAGGTTGTCCTCTCTTTAAGACAGATGAGATCTGGCTGGAAAAAATATTTGATGTGTCTTGCTAGAACTTTCCAGAGCGGCATGTTAGCCCTCATCTCTGCAGAGAAGTGCAACTGCTTTACCTGTCTAGGCCTTCTGCTTTCAGGGTGTTAAACTTCACAGTTCAAAGTGACAGAAGGGAGTTTAATTTTTCAGCATTCTCAGGGCTTTTCTTGTTTTCTGATTCTGTAGCTCTAATTTTGAGGAACTGACTTTTTCCTGAGTCCAGTCACTGTCAGCCTTTGGTGCCATCTTCTGCTCTCTTCACTTTTCTCTCCAAGGAAGATGTTGCCAAACCAAACTTCTCAACTAATTATAATATTATATCTTGTGTAGATATAATAAATATCAACAATGTAACAATGATTTACTTTAATCTCTTCTGTGAATAGGCTAAAGAGGCAGTTAAAGAAGCAGAGAGGTGTGATCCAAACAGCATCTTTACTAAATTCAGTGTCTATAAGATTGCAGTGATGGAGAAAGATACTGAAAAAGGTAGAACTTAAAGTGCCCACTACAAGCAGGAGAAGTGCCAAATATGTTAGAACATACTAAGCAGATTTGAATTGTTCATCTTGAGAAAGACAATAGGGGGAAGCTAGATGAAGGGGTTGTAAAGCCATTGACACTTGTCAGGTTGTAGATTTAAACTTTCAGAGTGGGATGCTTTTTGCACACAGTTTGTAAGGTGTGGAATCCATTGTCATATCTGACAGTGTCTGGATGGAGCCTCTGGCTAGGAAGTCTCTAGTCTTCTCATGGGCAGAAGCTATAATAGCATCTCAGGATGAGAATTGTTGTATACGTACTGCTTCTAATATGATTTTGTATGCACAATATAAAAAAAGGATACTGAACTAAATGAACCTTAACTGAACCATTATTTCTGCTCTTAATTTCTGTGGACAAGTAGTAATTACTAAGATGACTTACAGAATGACTTATCTCTGCAGACTCTATCTTCTTTATAATGAGTTCTGCCGTTTCATATTTTAATGAGAATCTTAGCTCAAGTAATGGAAATTGAGAAATACAGTTTATACTTACTTAGAATACAGAGTAATGTGCAGAGCTTATTTTCCAATGAGTTCTGTGCCAATTAATTGTTCCCTATACATCTTTTTAATCACAGCATAATTTGTTCATGTAATACAGAGTGGGAACCACAGCGCTGTGTGAACATAAAAGCAGCAGCACCCTTAGCATAAGCCACGATGTGGGAGCTTGGAATCATGCCCATACAATATGTTAGAGAAAGTCATCTGTTTCCAGTGACAAACAGTTATTTAGCAGAACAAAATTAAGGATGTGAGATAGGTTTCATTTGTACGACATCCTTGTTTCCTTAGATTGGTAGCTTGGGAAGCCTTTTGGCACCTTTCTAGGAAGGAATGCATAACTATGGAGAAGTGCTGGTATAGTCAGGTTTTCTGTCTGAGTTTTTCATGTTAAAAAAAAATTATAGCCTTTCATAAGTTGTTTCTAAAGCCTCATTAAAACATTAAATTCCACCTTCCAATTGCTTTTTTAAAAAAATGTTAATGTTGCCCGATGCGCGTTTCAGCAGTGGAAGCAGTTATTGAAATGGGGAAGCTGGCAGACAAGTCATCTCCGTGTGAAGACAAGCTGGGAGTGGATGAAAACACAGGCACTAACCTCCTGAGTTTAGGTGCCCAAATTGCTTTAGAGGTAGAGCAGATAATACTGTCTTTATTTTGCTTTGTTGATATCAGTAGGACAGCTGTAACCTTTGTAACCTGTTCTACTTTTAATATTTCTATGTATTTCATGCATTTCTAAGTATTTTATTCTTCCGGGACCCAGGTCTCACTCAAATGCATTGTATAATGCAAAATAGAAATTTATGTCACATGTAAAGAATTTGTATTTTTAATTATTTTTTCAGTAAAATAAACGATTCTGAGTATAAATGTTGGTACCTGGAAATAATATGGTTTATTTCTGTAAAAGTCTCCTTATCAAAATGTTACATCTTTTTCTGCCTCTGGGATTTATCTATGACATACTAGAGGAAGCTGTGTACAAAACACACCTAACTCAATGAAAGACTGGAAAGTCACTTGTCCCTCCTGTTTGCCTCTCAGTTGGTGACTTGAGTGATGTCTGAACTGGCTTGGTACATTGGCATAATTAGAAGAGGGCTTTTTCTGCCTTTTAGGGCTTTGTTTGTAGCACTGTAAGGCATGAAAGGCTTGCCAAACTGTACCCATCCTGTTCTTGCCGTAGGCTCTCTGTGCATGTATGATCACTTCTTATCCTTCTCTCTTCCCTCTGAGGCTTTTCTGTGCAGAGTCCTTTGTTCTTTTTCTGCTAGTCAGCTGCACGGACTTTTGGAATATACTGGGGTTTTGTGTTTTTTGTTTGTTTGTTGGTTTGTTTTTGTGGTTACTGATGTAGTGCAGTTTATACAAAATGTGTTTTAATTTATTTTCAGAATGAACAACAAGTTGTGGCTATCAAAGCTTTGGAGTATTTGTCTGAACATTTACAAGACTGCCAACAATTATTTGCAGCTTTAAAGTGAGTATTTAATACATGTACAAGGAAAGATGATTTTTTCTTATTTCTTTTTCAGAAAGAATTTGCTATATTGAGGAAGGTGGAAAACCGAGTAGATGAAAGATTATTTAGCAGTCTTTTTTGGTGCTGCAGATGTACGGCAAGGTTGAACTCAATATCTACAGATGTTCCAAGTCTCTCCCAAACAAATAGTATTAGTTGCTGTGAATTTTGTGATTACATTGTGATTTAAACAGATGACCAACATTAACTGTAATGAGATCACAACAATATATTTGGTGAAAACACCAGTTCATTTTTATCTTCTGATGAAGCGGTATATTCTTATGGAAATATTTCATCATGTTTATAAAAACAAATACTGTGAAACAGATGTATTTATTTAAAATTTGCTTAAAGTTACTTTGTTAAAGTGCATTTATTTACTTCCTGTGATATGATTTAACAAAGTGGTGTGCAAAATAAGGCAATAGGGTAGCAAGTTGTATAATGTTATTCTCAGCTTTACACCCTGAATTTTTCTGTGAGTTCCATGGGCTGATAGCATAAGGAAGAAAAGTGGCATCCTTTCTGGAAAATCAAGACCAAGTAAAATCGGAAAAAAAATTCTTGCTTCCTCATTACTTGTTTTTCTCATATTTAGATGTTTGGTTCGTCTCATGTTGTCAAAGATCATGACAGAAAATGAAGAGAAAAGGTAAGTCCATTTGCAAAAGCATTTTCTTATGGTAGATATGTAGTCCAAATGGTGTAATATTTTCTTGCTGGGCTTACTTTCTTGCAGAGTAATCGGGTGATTAGTTTTTATGGTTATAAAAAGTCCACCCACATGACTTGCCAACTTAACCTAATGAAATCACATAGGAACATCTTTTCTACCTGTGTAATTTTACCTTTAAGTATTTGATCTTCGTTGTCTTCTTGTATTAATACGTAAGACTGGCAGGTATAATTGTCGGGCAATGTGGGCTAAGCAACCTCTTTAAACTTTGACACTAGCATGTAATGTCTTTCAGAAGTTCCAAGTGAGAACTTCAGAGTAGGCCCGCCTTTGCTGAAGGCTAGAATTTGGGAAATGGTGTGTTGTCTTAGAAGTAGAACTGTACTGCTGGATTTTGACTGTGAAGAAAGCAGTGTAGTGGCAGTGGGTTTGAAGTTTAACTTGCTGCACTTCTACAGTGACCTTCACTGCTTCCAATAAATAAAACTTTTTGCAGGCCTTCAATACTCTTTTAGCTTCTTAAAATGCTAGAAGTTTCTAATACCTGAGAAGTTTGTCAGAGGAAGAATAATTGTATCCATAATTACTGATATCTTGTATTTTAACATAAGTAATGTGTTCTGTTGTAAGAAAGTTAAGCAAACTTTTTCTAAAACTTAATTTTTCCTCTATCTAGAGATGAAGGTATCAACTCAATGCTGGCTTACTTGACCTTGGGTATGCTTTTGTTCTGTTTACATTTTTTGTAGTTTTACATCTGTGAAATTTTTTATGATTTGGTTAGCTCTGTACCATTCGAAAGTCTGGACTCCTGTTTCAGTCTACTTTCCCAGCTTCCCACTGAAATCAGTGAAAATTAAAACTGGAGATTCAACAGCATTGTGAAGTTGGATGTCAGTGCTACAGGTTTTTGCTATGTAAATCTTGCACTCTAGTGTTGGAAAAACTGTTTATAGTAAAGCTTATACTTGGGAGCATCTACAAACAAAGGGGCAATTTTTTCTAGGGAGTTTCTCTTCAATCTTTAATAAGGCCATGCATGCAAACAGCAGATATTTGGGCACAGGCCACAGCCTGGGTGGCCTCAAGTGACAGTATTCTACGCTGACTGCACTGGCAGGAATAAAGTTAGTATCTTTAGTAGCAGGGCTACCACAAAAGGAAGAAGTTTGGGTTTGTAAACTGAATTAACAGTGTAGCTTTCTCTTTGCATTAATTAAATGCCTATGGTGATCTTGGCTGTTCTAACTGTTTAAAAGGGAGCATTTTTATGCTTCCCCCTCCACCCCCTGTAAGGCTTACAAAACTGCAAGGAATGATAGCAAATTGTTGAAAGATGGGAAAAACTTGTCAAAATTGATTCCCACTTTTAAGTTGGGTTGTCCTTTGAAAAAGAATTGTCTTGTTTGCATTGGAATAGGTCTAGGAGTTCTACAGAGGACTTTTCTCCATCTGAAGAAATACTTATTTTCATTACATGTTTTTTACCCCTCACTTCCTATCTTGGACAAGAAAGCTCATAAGATTGTAGAACTTCACCCAGCAACAAGGAGATGAGAATTAATTAATTCTTTAATTAATTAAGTTCATTAAAGATTCCCTGAAGAAAGGCCTCAAACCTGTTATTAAATATAAAACCCCATTAATTATTTGTGAAATTCAGTATAAGTCCTCTGCATTAAACGTCAGTGTCAGTAAATTTTGAAGAGGCGGTACTTGTTGGCAGACTTACCTATCTCACCTAACATGCTGTTTGAGGCACATTTGATGCTTTTTGTAAACCCCTCTGGTCAAGCATGTTAGATTTAAGTTGTGAGAATTAACTCTTCATCAGGAAGTATACAGGAGCATTGGAAACCTCTGTTTTGTAGTATAGTTATTAGACTTTGAAATGTTTTTATTCTTCTTAGAAAGTGTTACTTACATATTGAACAATTCATTTTCTGCAGCTCACAAGAAACTTGCTGTGTCTTTCGCAGAAGAGAAATTTACAGGGGACATGAGGATCCTTGACGCTCACTGGTTTAGAAAAGTTGGTAGGTTATGCTCTCAAAATCTAAACTGAATCCCTTCCATCTCCAGTTAGGCAGACATTAAGGAAGAAAGATGTAGTAGATTTATAAAACTTGGCATCTTTTGTAGTCGCTGCCTTAACTAGTCTTAATGTTGTCCTGATGCATTTTCTGTCTTCTGAAAGTATCTGATATGGCTCATATTTTAAGTCAGTTATCAAGTCAAATAATCACACAAGGTCTGTTTAACTGATGGGATAATTGATAAAGTATTCCCTTCACCTCAGGAATTGTATGTGTCCAGAGTTCATTTTTCTCTCAGTGAGCCCTTCACTACCAAGACTCTGATAGAGAAGTGAAATTTAAGATCAAGCAAATAGAAAGAATAATGGTTAATTCAATGTCTGGAAAAAAAAGTGCTGCTAAGAGCAATAATAAAACCCGTAACTGCTGATCCTGACATGTTTTCCTGTAGGTAAGATGAGAATTAGGACGTTGAAATGAATGTCCTGGTTTGATTGGTGCAGGATGAGCTTACCTCTGCCACCCAGATAGACTGTCTTCATTAGTCCATTGAATCAGCAGTCCTAGAGTTTGCCTTGAACTACAGTATATGAAATCTAAACAGCAAATTTTATAATAGATAATGTGTTACCTGGTGGGAAACGCAGCTACTATGGAGCTGTCCTAAGCACTATCTGTAGCATGTCACTGGATCCTCATTTATTAGTCTTTGTTACACTCTCTTGTTAAAAAAGTCACTGTATTTGCTGCCTGTAAATAAAAATATAAGCGTAATGTAAAAGGTTGACATGATTTTTCAAATTCTTACTTCTGCCAGAGCATACAGGAGAGAAAATAGTTGCCATAAGTAACAGAAGACATGTGCCATGATGGGCTTTTGCTCACATCCTCACAGCCCAGCTGTGCTTTAATAGCAAAGGAGGGAGCGAAGCAGTGGAGGTCAAACATAGTGACAGGCGTGAATGGAGTCTGTGGTGACCTTTTCAAGGCAGCATTCTCTCTCACAGAAGAAACAACTTGGATGCTATAAAAACATGTCCTAGGGAATAAATTAACACAGAATTTAGAATCTGCAAAGTCACTGTAGAATGTAACAATTTAATTGGGTGAGATTCTTGTACAGAAATCTTTATGTACGATTGTCCATTTACTGATCAGAAATGTGTGTTTAATTGCCGTGTACTTCACACTGCTGGGGTAAAATGGGGAATGTTTCAAAGTGTGGTTGTTTTTTCTTTTTTTTTTTTTTTTTAATTTTCCTTTGCAATATTGTTCAATTAGTTTATTCAGATACTAGTTTTGTTTTACTAACGTTAGAAAATGCTTTTTCCAGTTCATTCCCTTGAGGGTAGGGTATGTCATAGAATGGATACGTGGTTGTGGAATTACTAAGATAAAATTTGAAAGCATGAATAAGCTATTTTAACAATGTTTTGCTAAGCTATTTTATGAAATCACTAATAACAGTATTTTTTGCTGTTATTAAATGAGCTGTTGATGCTATTTTGATGAAGAAATTGAATTGTGGAATGAACTGCCTGTTACTAGAGGTTAGATGGGCATAACTGTAAGGCTGAATATTTTTATTCT
The DNA here is from genome assembly GCA_013398155.1 of Pedionomus torquatus. Taxonomy (NCBI): domain Eukaryota; kingdom Metazoa; phylum Chordata; class Aves; order Charadriiformes; family Pedionomidae; genus Pedionomus; species Pedionomus torquatus. The sequence continues at coordinate 57,061 of VZRU01016219.1, forward strand.
AGTCTCCATTTTTTCTGTCTTTTTTTAGCTTGGAACTTAGCTGTACGGTTCAGGGACTACCCTGAAAAGATGAGGGATTTTTTCCTATTGTCTTTCAAGGTATGTACTCTTGCTAATTCTGTTTCTGATTGAGGAATAGTGTCATCTGTCCAGTTCTGTTAGAATTTAGATCCAAGTGTCAGGTCTGAGGAAAATGCTTGTATGCTCTGAAGACGGAGCACTTTTGTCAGGAGGAGATTGACTTGTAATACAAAATGTGAGCATTATTGTCATAATTTATAGTCTGTGACTTAAAAATGTCATAAGTTACATAGACTTCAATGAGTACTTTTAAAACTAAATGGATTCTGATGTTTGGATATTGTATCATTAATACAAATGTGTTAAGTACTCAAGTCCTAATCTCCGCACAGAACTTGTACCAACACTGACAGTTTCATAGGTGTTTGTAGAGAGGGTACTCCAACACTGCTTTACACTTCAATTACATGAGAAGATTACTTATACAAGTAAAATTGCAATTGAATACATAATTTTAATGACTGATTATTAGAAGTGTCATAGAAGAGACTCAGCAATCATCAGCTCATGAGCAAGTTGCTTTATATGGGCAGAATTTTCATTACTTTTTCCTATTTTTGGTGTCAGTTGTCCCAGTTTTGTCCTTCTGACAAAGCTGTTCTAATTGCTCAGAAGACGTGCCTGTTAATGGCAGCTGCAGTTGATCTGGAAATGGGGAGACATGAGACACCTCCTAAACAGGTAGGGTGTTGCTCTGTTAGCTTGTTCTGTATGTAGCAGTATAGCATTTTTTTCTTTTGATTTTGAAGTCTTAGTCATTTCACTCAGAACAGGATATTGAGAATATATGCATGGAAGCCTTTCATAGTTAATTAGAATCAATGCACTTAGTGCTTTCCAGACAATTGGAAATGTTGGAGTTTTGTAAATTAGTTCTATTGACTTCAGTGGCTTTTAACAGATTAATATCAGCAAAGGGCCATAGCAGTACCTTCTCTAAGAGGAATTTCAGTCTACCTTATTTATTATGAGAGGAGTCTGCTGCTAAACAGTGGTCAGGCAGGCAGGTAATTATTACTTCTTTAGGGTTATGCTGTTGCTGAAAGTTACCAGTATGCTTGTGATAAAGCTCACTTTTTTTTTTATGGTTGTTGTTCGTTATACATACATCCTTTTTTGGGGGTATTGTACTAGCTGTGGTAAGAAGATTAAGGAAAATGTATAGTGGTTATGAAGAAAGTATGGAAGTCTGTTGTAGAGTGATTGTTGTAGCAACTTATTTTTGTGGAGAGCAATGCACAGCAATTTGCGTTGTGGGATTTAGTGGTTTGTCAGTCTCAATAGCACTACTATATGCTTGGGAGCTAAAATAAATGATGTCCTAAAGGAACCCAAATGGTTCTTTCTGGACCAATGCAACGTTGAGTGTGAGAGGCTGTGTTTGAGATGTCTTTGGAAAAGGGAGAGGAAAAAACCCACAACCAAATCCAGTATCTGGTATAGAGGATGTACTAATTAGACTGATTCGTAGTTTATGTTATAGTTAGGTATAAAGATCCTGTTAGTTGTGACATAGATATTCCTTTCACTTTTAAAACTATGACAAAAATAACTTTTCAAATTTTGTAAAATAGACGGAGCTTTTGACTCAGTCCCTTCAACATCTCCAGGCATGCAAGGAGATATGGCAAGTTCTGAAGTTAACGGGTAAGCTACAAAGTGTGCCTGTTCAGCACATGTAACTCTTACATTTAGTATTGATGAAAAATGCAGGGCATATTGAATTGCTGTGTCAGCTGAAGTGTTGCTATATGGCAATATGATAAAAGACTTGGCAAAGTCAACTGCTGTTTTTTCTATGTCATTGCAGAATTTTATTGTATAGGTTCTGTGAAATATGGAACCTTTCAGAGTGAAGTCATGACTGTTTTCTTAAATTTTGAGAAACTCCAAGCTTTTTGTTCTAGAGTGGGGTTGCTCTTGCACTGTTTCAGTAGTTTTACCAGTGTCTTCCCATATAAGGCATTTCTGAGTACAGAAATCATGCTAACATACTTTGAAGTGCCAAGACCCATCCTCTGTTCCCTGACTATTCCAAGTCAATTTAGTTCAGAAATTACTAGAGACTGATGTGCTTTCAGCTGACAGGTGAGATGCTGAGTGACTGTTAGCCTAGAGGATGCATGCTTTACTTTTTTAGTAGTCCACTGGTAGAATAATTCCGTTTGGCATTCCTTGTCTAGCCTGTGTCTAGTTTCTCTTCACTTACAGGTTTAGGACATTGTGGAGTTTCCTGTGGAAGATGCATTAGTATTTAACTTTTTCAAGAAATGAACTTGGTGTTTTTGCCCCCCCTTTGAATTTCAGAATGAAAAGTTCATTATATGGCCTGGCCTTGGGATTCTCTTTGCCGTTTTTGCACTGAAGGCAAGATAACTCAGAAAGAATGCTTCCCTTTTAATTTTCCATCCTTAAAATCCAAAGGGGTTGATTATCTCAGGACAGGCACATATTTGAGTTTCTCCTGCAGTTTTACGGAATGATAGCCTGGTGTTTCTTGTCTTTACTAGGCCTTGGCCAATGTGTGGACAAGTCTGTTGCTCTGGAGAAAACTGAGAATGTCTTTCAGGTGGAAAAAACAAAGATCTTTGTGGTAGTTCAGTGAAAGATCGATTGGCATTTGTATCAGTTCTATGCCTTCCTAGAAATTCTGCTGTTCTCCCACCATTCTTCTGTGTTTATGGATTTCCTGAGGGCTTTTCTTATAGAAAGGGGAAAAGTTCAATAGAAAATAATTGAAGCTGATAGTAACTTCTTTCATGTGGTGGCCTTCTGTTACCTCTTTTACTTGTCAGTGAAAATGGCTTGTGTAGTAGATCTTACCTTGCCTAGGTGGGGTGTACAAATTTAGACAATTATAGACAATCTAGACTCTTTTTTTTTTCTGGGGAAGAGGTATGATGGTTGGTGGGGTTGTGCTTTGGACATCTGAGATTTCTGTCCAAGACTGCTTCATAGTACCACTTGCTCTACTGTTAGATTTGAGTAGTGTTTTTCCTGCCCGTTATAAGCAAAATTTAAACCTTACAGTATAATATGGAGCTAACAATGAATCATTGAATACAGTCAATTCTGTCTCTTCTGTAGGAGATTTTGCTAAGGACCCAACAGAGACTTTGTTGCTGCTTTATGAATTTGAAGCAAGATCCAAGCTGAATGATCCAACACTCCACAAGCTTATGGAGTCAGTATGGGAGCAACCACATGTAGAGGTCAAGACACTAGAAATCATTGCATGTAAGCGACTGCATTTGTGCTTTAATTGTTCTTCAAGTCATGAAAAACAGCCTTTGTTGCTCTTCCTGTTCATTTGAGGTGACCAGGATTATCGTAAATTGTGCAGCTAGCAGAAAATGAGTCTAACCATATATATTTTGTTGGAAAGCAAAGATGCTATAGGATATTAGCAGCATTAGGAGATCTGTATGGTGAAATCCTGTATAATGTGGATGATGACCCAGAAATTGCCTACATCCTTCCATTTCTAGCCTCTGAGACATTTGTGTAGGTTGTCAGTCTGGCAAAAATTATTCAGATAAACTTTCACAGACTCCAAACTTGCGAAGGCCAGAGAATGGTCCTAGCTGGTTCATGCCCCAGTACAGAAGTTTTAGGATGTGGACCTTGGATAGATGTGCAATTTCAACTTAGTGTAGTTAATTTCTAAATAACACTTGTCTGTACTGTACATACTTTCATCACAAAGTTCTAGTCATGCCTCTGTGAGAATGTAGAGGAGGATCCAAGGAAAGTGAGTAAAATTTAGAAACTACTGTGGCAAATCTTTGGAGAGGATTCTGTAGGATTGCATGAACAGTAGCCTACCTCCCTTGAGGACATAACACACCTGGGCTTGGAAGCACCAAACTGACATCCTGCTCCTGCCTGTTTTTCCATCTAAATTTTCATGTTCAAGGACACAAACAAAACAATGCTCTTTACTTTAGACACCCACCTCCCCCTGCCCAATATATTTAGGTTACTGCACCAGAAGTAAACAGCAGTGAGAGTACTTGTAGATTATGAAATCTGCTGTGCTTCTGCCTTGTAGTCCTCATCGATGAGATGGACAGTGAGAAAGTAGTAGTGAAGCACGAGTGTGTGACTGGCCCAGGCATTCAGGGATTAAGCAAATTTCTGTTGTTTATCACAAGGGATCTGGCAACAAGCTATAGTTTATTTTAGTGACCAATGAGATTAAAGTTGGGCTCCAGTCATTTCTTTCTTCTCTATTTTCTTTTGCATTTAAGCTTTAGCAATGGAATCTCCAGCTCGGTATCCTGTACTGTGTAAGAAAGCTCTCAAGAGTGCACTAAACCTTCACAGAAAGCAGGCTGTCATTGATGCTGCAAAATTTAGGTTAGTGTCATCACATAGCTTTGCCATGAACGTGTGACTGGAAGTGCTGCCAGGGAATGAAGCCTGAGATTTGAAAAAAGTGGATTTTACCTTATGTGCAGTGTTCTGCAACTTGCTTGCCAAATAATGTACCTCTCAAATGTGACTGTCCAATGGATGTATTAATGGCAATTTGTTTAGTTAGTTTATTTTCTGAAATGGTTCTATTTCAAATCAATGATTCTGTTGAGGAAGGAAAATGAAAATAGGATCCAGAAGATGTCTCTGGCTTTTTCCTGTGAGGAAGGTTATTAATTTCAAATGTTACCCTGCAGTAGTGAACTAGGTATTTCGAAGACAATGAAGTGAAGGGAAATTAAGGACTGAGAAGAAAGCCATGAGTTGTAAGTTAGCTATATCGTGCCATAGCACATATGTGACTTATTGTGCTCGATAACTGGTGCTCTGACATCTTTGCTTTATAGAATCTTAAATACAACCTGGTTTGTGTCCTCCTCTCTCACTTGAATCCCATGAAGGACTTTTTGCCTTTTTTCTGAGCTTGTTGTAGTAACGTCTAGGCAAAGGCATTAATACACCTTTCTTACTTCACACTGAGAAAGAAAGACCTGCTTTGAGAAACCATGTATTTTCCAAGGATGTTGACTACTTCTTTCTTGTTGTCATGGTTTCAGCTCGAACCAGGACACTTGTTCATGAAGTTAGAAAAGGTATTTTTTCCTCACTGTCATGTGTAGCACCTTAGAAAATATTATGTCTTTTCTTCTGTGTTACTTTAGAGCCCAGCAGTGACGAAGTGCTTGTTTCTCTTGGATCTTTTTTTTGCACAGTTTGTATGAATGAGATCTGATGCTAGGAAAAGGTATGTTTCTGCTATAAGAATATGAGTGTAGTAAGCAGCAAGGTGGATGTCTGACAATCACAGGGATGTAAATTAGTGTGCTGCTGTACTAAAAAGTAGCTGTTTGTGCACATGGTATTTAGTATTTTCTCTTTTGCTGTGTTTCAATTCTCAGCAAATGCTTACACAGTTTGATTAATCTTTCTTTGCCGACTGGATTAATGGATTTGGATGCCTGTGTACTGCAGGAGGTGTGGGACTACTTTGAAGATGCTCTGAGCGTAGTCAGCAGCACAGTAAGTTGAACGGGAAAACAAGAGATTGGGAGATGATCCTTAGTACATTTAAAAAAAGTTCTCATCAGACTGAGAATAATTAGTAGACTGAACAATATATAGTGTTACATTTGGAGCAGCCAAGACTTCTTCGGTAAAAGATACTGTGTGAGCCAATACAGGGAGGACACAGGAACAATCACAAAACTACAGATGAAAGGCAAAGAACAAATTTAGTCTCAACACCTAATGGATCAGGGAATCTCCAAAGCAACACCCAGGCAGAGGCATGCAAGCAGCAGATGCAGGCATCCAGAGAGCAAAAGAAAGTTCTTATTAGCGAGAGAGTCCTTGTTAGCAAGGGAATGAGGGAACAAGAGCTCCCACTTCCTGTTCTCACCTGTATTTCAAGGATTCAAGCAGGCAGTTTTCTGTTACGCTTTGATCTTCAACAGTAGGGCAGGAATCTTGGGCACATTTGATAAGGTGCTCCTGAGTCCATCCCAGGCCTGTGTTATCTAAGTGCAGATGTTCTACTTGTTGAGCACATAAGACTAAACAACAATTAGTGTGAAATAGATATGTTTTCCAGCACCCCACATGTGAATAACTTGAATGTGTTTACAGCCCTCCTCACTGATCTTCCGTTACTTACCCATGGATACCTAAAAGATACTTGTGACTGAATTATGAATTTCCCTGGATTTTGCAAGGTCTTTTTAAGAGACATTTAAGTTAAAATTTTAAACGCCTACTTTAGAAGCATCTTGAGCTAGAAAATCCATCTTTGCTCCTCCTGCTTTCTAATTTGTTACACCAAATAGGGATTTTTAAATGCAGTTTACTTTTCCAATTCAGTTTAAAGCCAGATGAAATTTGGATACCAGTCTTGCTTTTTTTTCTCGGCTGTTTTGTAAATGCTATTTGGAACTTACTCCATTACTATTTTTTCCAAATGACCTAGAACTAGATTGTTGTGCTGTAAGTACTTGTGGTACCATGTACCCTGTTTCTGTGAGGATGGGTATATGGAGAGTAATATCTTTATTTCAGTAAGCATTTCTGCTGCTCCTTTTAGGCCTGAAGCATAATGCTGTACAGTGAAAGCTGTTCACAGAACTAGAATTTCAGAATGTATAGAATTGGAATTTCATAGGTACAAATCAGTTCAAGATTATTCCTGTTTAGGACTAATGAAAGCCATACTATGTTTCATAGCTCTATTCCATTGCATGGCTGTTTATTTAGTCAGGTTTGAATGTATCTTTTTTTTTTTTTTTTTTTTTTTAACAAAAGTGGCATAAAGATACACTGTTCCTGACTTCCTGAAAAAAAAGAACGTGTCCACATCTGTATTTGTCATCTATAACTCTGCTAACATTCTTGTTGAGGGATACTTATGAGATGTTAATGTGGACTGATATTCATAACAGCAAAGTTTTGCAGTGCTAGAAAGCTGCCTTTTGCAATCTTGCTCATGGCCACAGGTCCTAATAGTACTATGCCAGGAGAAGGACATTGGGGCATCACATCAGTCCATTATGAGTTAGAAAGATGATACACCACTCCTGTTCAGAAATGAATGCTGCAGTTCAGAAATTCACTCTGGCCCCTCTTGCTTAGGATGAGAAGTATCTTTCAAAGAGGAAAAAGAAGTCCTTCCAGCCTCCCCTTAAGGATTTGCATGGAAAATACATAATTACTTGTCCTTTCTTTCCCCAACTGAATCAGTTCCCCACCAGTTTCAAAGTATTGCTGGGTAGTCTGACTTCTGTTCTGCAGTTGTAAGGCCTGCTTTCACTCTGGCAAACCATTGCCACTGCATTTAGGGAAATTCTGAAGATACAAGAACTGTTCATGTAATCTGTAGTGCGCAATTGCCTGCTATTCATTAGGGTTTGGGTAAACTGGAAAGTACCATGGCATTGGATTCAGCCTGTCTGCAGACAGACTTTTGGAAAGCATTCTTCCACACCAGAATCATTCCCAGTCCTGCAGAATTGAATTTTCTGATGGACCATTAGGTAATTGCAACATGACTTACTATGTTGGAAAGAAGCTGTTTGACAGCAAGGCAGATGAACTGTGAAGTACAGGATGGCTCTGAAGTAATTGCCCTTTGCTTAGGAGAAAAAAAGAAACCCAACTGCTTTCCCACTCTAAAACTAAACTCTAATAAACTTGTCAGGGCTGAAGTGAAGGGTCTATTTTCTGATGAGCTTCTGCTTCTTGTTTGCTACTCCAGGATGCTTACCCAGAGATGGAGATCCTTTGGTTATTGACAAGAGCCTGGAATACAGGAATATTTCAGTATACCGCTGGTAAATATAAGGAAGCTGAGCAGTGGTGTGGATTAGGAATGCGTTTCCTCAATCACTTAGGATCTCTGAAGAAAAGCTATGAAGGACATGTAAGTGTAGGCAGATGGATTTGAGGATGTGGGATTGGTTGTCTGGTCTGATTTTGAGCTGTGGATCTGGTTGAAGAAACCATTACAGATCATCTTTAAAGAGTTTCAGGAGAAATAATATTTTGGGGGAGCTTGCTGCTAAAAGATTTTTTCAAAGTGAGGCTGGAAAAGTTTTGATAGTCATAAGGAAGGGTAATCTAGTGTCTTTTTACCGGAAGGATCATGTAAATGGCTGACTGGAAATAAGCTTCTATTTGTGGTCATGGGAGAGCTCTCATACCACGCCCACTTTCACTGAAGTCAAGGTACTATACTGGCTTACTTAAATCAGCTGTTATATGAGTACTTTCAGGTTTGTTTTCTAGCATGATCTGGTGTCTTATAAATTGAATAAAATCATTAAAGTCCATCTTCTCCAGTGTAGCTTAGCCATTTTCTGTGAGGGAGAAATTCCAGGGCTAGTACCCTGTAGAAAGCAATGACTCTTTTTCTCACTCTGCCATGAGCTTCTCTCTGCAGTTTTTGTCTGCTGCTCCTATTGTAAATGCAGCCCTGTGTGGCTTGGGTGCTGTACACAGGCATCGTATGTTCACTTATGCACCAGCTGGGCAATTGAGCTGGGCAACTTATACAACTTATATACCATTTTAAGTACATCAGTTAAGACCATAAGAATTGAGATCACTTCCTTTCCAACCTCAACCATTCTGTGTTTCTGTGAATAGATTTATTCACTGATGTAAGACTCGGCTGCAAAGCATGCTTTATGTCAGTATAAATGAAACCACTGTTGTTAGGTTGCACTATTTTTTTCTTAAACCACCATATTTAAATCTGTGCCAAAAACTTTCTGAAGTTTCTATAATCTGAAATTATAGGTTTAAAAGCTGGTGGTTGTCTTCCATCTATTCCCTTGTTTCTGTTCCCTGTCACTTTGTTGTTTTATCTAGTTGAATAATACAGCTTTATCCATCCTTGTTGACAATTACGGTGTTTATGTTCTCCAGATGATTGGTCTTTATGGTGAGGTTCTGGACAAATTGGACAGAGCAAAAGGGTTTCTTCCCAATGAAGAACAATAATGACAGCCACATGCAAAAAAGGACAGCAGCCTCTCTTGGAAAAGTTCTGCAGAGTGAAAGAGACTGTTAGCTCTGCGAAGGCATGGGGACACGCTAACTGTGGAACAGAAACCAACATCTACTTCTTGTTGGCAATTAAGTTATGTACTGTTTAGGAAATGTTTATTGAATACATGTAATTGTTTTGCTCTTAGGAATATTTTTCATTCTCTGGAGCTATGTAACAGAAATACATCTTATGAAAATGAAAAATGAAAATTTATCTGCTGTTGTCTAACAGGTTCATTTAAAAAGCTGATTTTAGTAATAAGTAGTAGTGAGAGCAATAAAAGTATTCCAACAATAAAAATATCTCCTCTGGATATCATAGCTGTCTTGCTACATAAATATTTATCAGATCGTTTGGTTTTCAGTACATTTCAGTGTGGACAAGAATTCAGCGCTGTTTGTCAGTTTCACAGTTCAGCTAGAATAAGAAAGAGCAGTTACTATTTTAACTCATAGAAAAAGCTAAAGCTTTGACTGGGTACTGCTGTTATAGACTACTGTCACCCAGTCACAGTTCAGCCAAATCTGCATAAAACCACAGGCTGGTGGATGAAGGGATCTTACTGCAACCGGATTGAAGAGGTATCTCCCACCTCAAATTCTGTGTGTATAATGAATAATGTGGAGAGGTGGAGTGGGATTAAGAAACATAATTAGCTCTATACAGTTGTTGCTGTTTCACTGACATATTCAGAAGTCAGAAAAACTGTGGCCCGAGTGTTGTCTTTTGTACTGTAGCACAGATGTGCTCCATGACACCTTTTGGTGCCCTAACTACGGGGGACAAATTGTGGTTGCATTCTACCTGTGTGTGAGCATAAGGCCACATGTCTTCCAGTGTGCCCAGCCCTTCTCTGGAAGGCACTGGTGGTGACTGGAGCCACAGGTGAGCAACAGTGCACTTCAATAGCGCCCTGCCTGTGCTGGGGAAGCAGTGCTGCAGGTTCTAGCAGAGCCAGTAATTAGCGTAGGGGGTTGTCTTTAGAAAATAAATAATTAGTACTGGTAGGGTGTTTGAGCCAAAAGCACAGATTCAGGCTGTCAGTTGCCTGCTTAGAAGATGAGGTAGGTGTCACAGCTGGTAGTTGGACACTGACTGCTTTTCAGTAAGTGGGTCCAAGGCAGGTTAAAGATGGTATATTTTCTTTTTGCTATATTTGACAGACCATGTAGAGATTTGCATGATACATAACTGGACATACATCCTGTAAGTGGATTTTTTTTGCTGTTTTTTTTTTTTTTTTTAATAGGATATTTGTGGCATTGAGTGCACCCTCAGCAACTTTGCTTGATGACACCAAGCTGTGTGGTGCGTTTGATATGCTGGAGGGAAGGGATACCATCCAGAGGAACCCGGACAGGTTGGAGAGGTGGGGTCATGTGACTTCAGAAGAATTCTATGTGGCATTTTTTATGGGTCGACAAGAGTTGCTTAGTTAAACAGGTAGCCCGTTGTGCTGCATTGTGCAGCAGCTCACAGAGATGCGTATTACACCTGAGCACACCAAGGGGAGAATTTATTCTAAACAGAGACATCCTCCTATGTGTGTCTCAGAGGAGCCCTCTGCAGCCAGCAGCCTGGGTGATGTACAAGCAGAGGAACGCCACTGAGGATCAGTGGAAGCAGCTCACACTGCTGCCCTCATCCTATGGCTCCCCTCCCTGATCAAGAGCCCCTCTCCAGCTTTCTTGGAACCCCTTTAGGGACTGAAAGGGGCTCTAAGGTCTCTCTGGAGCCTTCTCTTCTCCAGGCTGAACCCCCGCCAACTCAGCCTGTCTTCACAGCAGAGGAGCTCCAGCTCTTGCAGCATCTTCATGGCTTCCTCTGGCCCCACTCCAACAGGTCCATATCCTTCTGATGTTGGTGGCCCTAGAGCTGGAAGCAGCACTGCAGGGGGTTCTCTCCAGAGTGGAGCAGAGGGGCAGAATTCCCCCTCTCACCCCGTTGGCCACGCTGCTGGGGATGCAGCCCAGAATGTGGGGGGTTTCTGGGCTGCCAGTGCACATTGCGAAGGTGTGTGGAGCTTCTCATCCAGCAATACCCCATAAGTCCTCCTCAGGGCTACTCTCAATCCATCTTCCACAAAGCCTGTATTTGTTCTAGGGATTGCCATGACCGAGGTGCCAGATCTTGTATGCAGTCCCCTGGAGCTGTGTGCTGCCTCACACCACTGCAGGGCTGTAACCGGTGCCACAGGGTCAGGGGTATCCATTGTTGCCTGTATCTCCCTGATGCCTCCTGGGCCATCTTTAATTATTGTTCTGAGCTCTGACTTGCAACACAGCACAACAGGTAAAGGTGTTGCACTGTACCAGAGGAGAAGGTCATGTTTGCCCAGTAAGTGTGGTAGGTGATTACCTACTGCCGTAGAAGGCAGCAAGCATTGAAATGTGGTTTTGCCTAATATCCAGAATTGCTTGAACTTTTTCCTTGGAGATGCTAAGTTCGATTTCTTTTATGCTAGAGACTTCACTGAGGAGTCCAGATCAGATCTGTTACCAACTCTGCTGATAATACTTCTCGCCTCTTCTCTGCACATTTTTGCATTGTACATTTTATTCCAGGCTTAGTATCAACCATAGGTTTTATGTAGGGCAAGAATTCCTCTCATAGTTGAATCAGACCTTAATTAGCTGGTTTTCCAGTGACGATTACCAAAGGTAGTGTGCGTGCAATCGCTCTGCTTCGCAGGTGTTTGTGCACTGAATTTGCAAGGGTAGATGCAGGCTGGTGGAGTGGTCATTTCACTAGGCTCAATGTTGCTTTATAGTTCAGTAGTCCTGCTAAGGATGACCATGGGATATAAATCTTTTTAAGCTACCAACAACTGACCCAAGAAAAAATATAAAAATCAATGCTGCTCATTCCTCACCCAGTCTTTTTTTTTTTT
>VZRU01016219.1:77075-94107 GCA_013398155.1 Pedionomus torquatus
AGCCCCTTCCACCATAGCACAGCATCCAGGCAATCTGTGGAATTTGCAAGACCACTGCAGAAGTCTCCCTGCTTTTTCAGAGCCTGTCACCACCCTCCTCGCCTAGGTTCCCTCACCTTTATACAACACCCAAATAAGCAGTTCCATCCCTTCTGGCTTGAGAAGGGGCTCGAGAAGGGGTTTTCCCAGTCCCCTCAGTGCCAGCAGAGTCTCCTCTGATCTGAAAGTCCATCTCTAGCTACTGAAACTCCTCACAGATCATATTCTCTGCTGCTTGGAAAAATTGCAAGCTCAGATTTAATGTCCTTTCCAGTTTGAGCTGCCCAGGGCCAAGAGCAGCAGGACAAACAGAAGGTACCCCTGTGGCACACAGGAAGCATCTCCTCTCTGCTCCCCAGGGCTGGCCTGGCTCAGCCACCACCCGGCTGCCATCCACCACTGCAGATGATTGGCAACAAGCCTGGCTAGATACAGGGCCCAGGTGAGCAACGGACATCAGGCATATTTGGGAGCATTTTTTGATTTTCATGAATAATTCTCTTTGGGGCAAGTGGAGGGCTACAAGAGCAGTCCATGGAGCCTGGGTGCACCATGGCAGTAGATGCAGAGGGACACTATGGGGACAGCACTGGGCCCAGCTCTTCTTAACAAGGGACAAGCACCAGCATCTCTTAACAAGTTCAGCACCAGCAGCAACCTCCCCTGCTTTCTAAAAGGCAGAGACAATGGACAGACAAACCTACAACATGCCAGAGCTGCTCACCCTGGAGAGGCGCAGAACACGGCATTGCACTTACATGAGAGCTTCAATGGATTTTGGTTTGATGAAAATGGCAATGGGGTAAAGCTGTGCTTGTTGCAACCTCTTGATAGCATTGCCAGACACGTCCAGGATACAGTGTTTCCCCTGGAAAGGAGATGACCAGGATCAGACCTACCCACACAGTCCACCCATGTGGAAAATAGCTTGCTTGTACAGAAGTGCTGGCTAAAGAGAGGAGCCACAGAGATGAAACATCACTCTGAGACATAAAACAACTCCCAGTGGCCTTATGTTCCCTCCTGCTTCGGGCAGGACAGTAGCAGTGCAAAGAGACTGCATATTTCTGTGAACACATGAAAATTCCTGAGTCTTCAGCATGCCCCAGTGCTCCTCTGGAGGAAACGGTGCTGCCTTGAGGAGGGCAATTCTGCCCTGCCAGCTCCTGAGCACGAGGCTGGTGCCACCAGTGCTGGGCTCTTGGGTGGTTTGGATGACAGAGGAAAGAAACTCAGGCATAGTAATATGTCTGACAACAGTAGCCTCATGGCTTGGCAAGACTCTGGAGGGAGGAGATGCTTGAGCCATGCTTGCTTAATGTGGTTACAGCAATTCATTAACAACATGAGAGGAGGAGGGGAACTGCCGAATGTGTCTGGGCTCCGTCTGGATGCATCCCAGTCTCAGGAATGCCAACCGACACTCACCCGCTCTGCCACTGCCCGCACTGACTGAATGCTGGTCCCATAGAGATTGTCGTTGAACTGCCCAGCCTCTATGAATTTGTTGTCCTGGATGTCTTTCTCCATCTGCTCGCGGGATACCACAAAGTGGTAGTCCTGTCCGTCCACCTCGTTCTCACGCCGAGGCCTGGTGGTGTCTAGAGGAGAGCAGGCATCATGAGCAGACCTGGTGTGATGCACCCCAAAACTCTGGGGGGCAGAAAACCCACCCATCTTCCCAGCCACCTCCCCAAGCTGTGAGCCAGACTGTGACTACAGGATCCCTGCTCCCCAGTCCCTCTGAGCAAGGGCACCAGGCACCAGTTGGGACTTACGTGGCACGCAGGAACCAAACTTATGCGGGAATTCAGAGATGAGATCGTCATTAATTCGGTCCTTTGTTGGCCCCAGGATGATCACTGGCCTCGCATAGTGAACTGCAAACAAGAGCCACAACCTGAGGCCCCATCTGTGCTGCAGGCAGCTGACCCCACTGCTACTTTTGGCATCAGTCTGCCCCCTCCTTGCTGGCACTGGGTGCTCCTGCTCACGTGGGCACCCAAAACTCGTAGGGAGGTGGTATCTCCTGGTCATAGAATGGTCCAGGCTGGAAGAGACCTCCAAAGGTCATCTGCCAACCTCCCTGCAGTCAGCAGGGACACCCCCAACTAGACCAGGTTGCTCAGGGCCTCATCTCCTTCCCATCTCATCCAAATGATCTGTGCAGTCCCAGGGAAGGTGCTGTGGGCCTCTGTGGTCACGAATCAGTAAAGTTGCTCCCTTGCTTGGGGCAGGAGCCAGACAGCTGGGCAAGGGAGCTGCAGGAGCCATGGGAACCTAAAGCCTGATCCAGCTCCTGGCAAGGACCGACCACCAAGGTTGAGACTGTACAGCCTGTGAAAGGGTTTGCAGGGACTGAGCACCACCCCAAAAGTGTTCAAGACCAGGCTGGATGGGGCTTTGAGCAACTTGGTCTTGTAGGAGGTATTCCTGGCCAAGGGGGTAGAACTGGATGATCTTTAAGGTCCCTTCCAACCCATTCTATGGTCTATGACCGAGCATCAAGCAGGGCTAAATGCTGAGGGCCAGGGGGATTGCTCTGCAGCAGGGATCTGGCCTGAGACAGGAAGAGATAATCCCATCCTCAGCTAGGGACTAAAGCCCAACTCAGTTTTATCTCTAGATCTCTCACTTGGTCTTGCAGACCAGGTCACAAATCTTTTCTGTTTATTAAAAAGGCGAGATCGAGGTCAGGGAAAGCCCCATGAGGCACCATGCATGCTTGAGTCCCTGCTGCATGTAGCAGGCAAAAATCTCTGCTCATGTTCACCTGGTATGGTACTGGTACAGCAGAGGAAGAGAGGAGGTGGCACGGGTGGCCCTGGCTGTGCCAGGGACACGGGTGCCCAAGCTGGAGTGGCCATGCGGCAGCTCAATGCCAGGACTTACTTTCTTGCCGTGTCACCGGCTCATATGATAGGATGGTGTCTTCTTGTCCTTCTGCAAGAGAGCCAGGGAGAGGTAGGTGAGTGTTCGCAGCAGCTTTCCAGCCCCCCCTGCAACCACCAGCCTCCCGCAGCCCTAGGGACATCTCCAGGCTCCTGCAATGCATGGTGGGCATGCAGTTACTAGCCCTTGATCCGTTTTAATTCTTCACATCCCAGCTCTAGGTCAAACCTTCTCTCTCCCTCCCTGCCACTGTGGGCTCAGGGCCCATTTGGATGCACCATCCTCCCTGCAGGTGCAGTGACATGCTGCAGATATTTATAACACCCGGCAGGGATAAAGGGAGCACAGGCTGCAGCTGAACCCCCATGCTCTTTCTTGTACAGGCTTCAGCTCCAGGAGCTACCTATGTTACAGACCTGGGCTCTGGCCATCATTTGCTGCAGTAGGCACCAAGGATGGAGGACCACCATGGACTGGGAACCCACCATCCAGCCTCAGAGCAGAGCCCTGCAGCTTGCTAGCCCAGGCTTGCCAGCAGGTTTGCTCCTGCCCCCCAGCCCCAAGGAGGGAACTGGCTGCAGCATCTTGGCGTCACCAGCAGGAAGGACCAGCCTCTGAACAGAATGACCACTGGGACAAGACATGATGGAAGTGTCAAAATGTTTGCACACACAAACACACACACACTCAGGGGGTGGGAGAGCAGGTGAGAGGCACTTACTGGAACTGCTCTCGCTGTCACTGGTGTTTGATGTCACGCCCTCTGCAAAGCAATCAGAGAGACCCCTTCAGAAGAAGCATGGGCAGAGGGCACAGAGACAACCTGGCTGTCACCAAGAGCTTGTGACCCTGGGCAGGGCAGCACTGGCTTCCCAAAAATCCCACGCCCCAGCACCTGCTGGGACAAGTCTGCCCTGGACAGGAAGGGTGGCATGTCTTGCCCTTTGCTGGGAAACTGGGGACATGCAGGGGTACACTAGACTCCTCCAGAAGAGGGCAGAGATGCCAGAAGGGGGCTGCAAGGCAGGCACTGGGCTCCCCATGCCAAGGTAGAGAAGGTAGAGTGCATGGGGAGCAGGAGCGGGTGCAGCATGCACACAAGGGGCAGGGGAGGGCACAGCTCCATGGGGACAGGGAAGCCTACATCTTGGGGTGGGACTGGGACTCACAGAGACAAGACAGTGACAAGATGGGACAGAGTTTGGGACTTTGCTTGCTCAGGCTGATCCCAGTGCTGCGACTGGTCCACAGAAGCTTGCTGGCCACTGCCTGCCCTGATCTGCCCCACCGTGGAGTGCAGGGCTTGGTGGGGGACTCATGGGAGGGCCAAGGGGCTCCCATCAGTGATGTTCTGCAGCTCTGGGTATATGATGCCCCAGAGGAAGGTGGCAATGCTTCAAAACACTGCTACCATCCCACTCAGAAGGGACTTGCCATGGTCACAGCCACCTCCCACCCACACTGGCAGCGGCTCTGAGTCTCCGAGGGCTAAGCCAGCAGCCAGCCCAGTGAGAAGCAGAAGGAAGAGGAGGATGAGGCAGCACAGCTCGCCCCAGGTGTGGGGGGCAGCCCTCAGCTGGGCACGCTTTGGGCATAGCCAACCTCCCCAAGCAAACTCCCCCATCCACCCCACGTGCAGCAGCAGCAGCACCTCCTCAAGCCCACAGCCTCCCCCAGCAGACATGGCATTCACTTCCCACCAGAGGGGCAGCGCCCGGGGGCTCCTCCTTCCCTGCACCCAGAGAAGCACAGCTGCCCTGGCCGGAACCCGGCCGTTCCCCAGGCACCACCAGGCATGCTAGCGACAGAAAGTGAACAATGCGCATTGAAATTCAACTTACTCAGGTTCTTTGCTCCATAATAATCGTCACTTAACCCAGGGAAGTCCTGATTTCACAGAGAGTGAGAAGGGGGAAAAGGGGAGAGAAGAGAGCGCGGGAGAGGGCAGTCAGAGGGATGGGGGAGACAGAGCCAGACCAGCATTAGTGACAGGAGTGCAGAATGGCCCAGAGCTGCAACTGCAAGTGAAGTTAAACGTTTTCAGAGCTGATGCTATCAGCCCATTGCCAACGTCTTGCCTTGTGCAGTCAGACCTCCCCCCACCGAGATCATCCTCTCTGCCAAAGAGCTCCCAAGCGCCACTCTGGGTCTGGGGAAGGTGGCCACAGCAGCACCTGCCGGCACTGAGCGATTTCACCCCCATGCTGCTGGCAAGTGGAGACACGGTTGTTTCTCAGCAATGTCTGGAAGGGTGCACTGGCCAGATGCAGTCCTGCCACAGCCTGGCCATGCTGTGGGTAGGCCCAGGACAGCACAGCCAGCCCTCAAACACATGGCAGGAAGGCAGGTTTCTCCCCACCTGCCCACACCCCAGTGCTTGCACAGGCTTTGGAAACACAGGGGAAGGACTCCCCACTGCAAGCTGAGGTGATGGTGATGGAGTATGCCAAGGAACTAGCTGCAGGGCTGTGACACAGGCTAGCGAAGAGCATTGCTAGCCCCATCCTTGTGCTGTAGGTCACTGCACTGCAGAGCTGGCCCTCAGCTCCAGCATGGAGCTGACTGGAGCCCAGCCACATCCCAGCACTATATGAGAGAGACTGAGAACACAGACTTCACTGTCACTGGAGAGCAGAGGCTGGTGCTAGCTGCTAAGCTCAATGAAAGCTGGTGCCAGGCTGGCATGGGCAGCAGAGGGACAAGGGCAGCCCCTGGAGGAGCCCAGAATCAACCTCCTACCTTTGTATCACACCCAGAAAAGCCACCACAAGGGAGGGGATGTGCTCGCTATGCTGGCACCAGGCAAAGACAGGGTTCTGCCTTGCCCACCTCCTCTTCCCCAAGATGTGAGGACTGCGGTACTCTGGACACTTCCCAAATCAGTGGATGCAGTTTAGCATCTGGAAGGAGGAGGGGCTGTGTTCGGTGAGTAGCTCCAGTGCTAGCCATGTCAGGATATGGGGCAACAAGCTGAACGCCCCCCCTGCCTTTGCTGGGAGCCCTAGGGTACTGCCAAGTGAGAGCTGGTGAACCCCCAAGCTGGTGCAGCCAGCTACCAAAGATGTGCCTCAGTCACAGCTGGGCAGCTCCTCCACCAGCAAGGGCACAGCTTCCCCATGGGTTTAACCCACAGGAAGGGCTCTCATGGGAATATGTAGCTTCGAATCACTTACAGGGGAGATGGGGAGTGGGGATCACCCCAGCCCCTCAGCCCTGACAGGGACAGAAGCTCTGCAGGAGGTGGCAGCCCCTTGCTTAGATGGGAGCAGTCCTTGGCAGGCAGAAGGAAGGAGCAGAGCCCGCAGCAGAGCGGGGAGAGCAGGGGGAGGCAGAGCAGGGTGTCAGGTGGGTATACAGTTGGATGAAAGGATGAAGACACTGAACATGAGAGAGAAAAAAAAAAAAGCACCAGCCCTCAGCCACTGGTTTTGTTTCAAACTCCAGTTTCTGCACAACTGGAGCATGGACCCAAACATGGGCAGATGCCAGGACCCCTGCCTATGGAAGCATGCCAAATGTCTCCCCAAGAGGCAGGAGACCTGAGAATCGCACAGTTGCCCTCTCTGGCCAGCTGCTACTTACGTTCCTGTCCGCTGTTCTCCTGGGCCAGGTTCTCTTTGCTCTTGTAAAATGGAAACTTTCGAGAGAGGCGGAAACTCTTTTTACGTTTCGTTTTGATCAACTGAAGAACATGGAGATGAAGGGAGGACAGAAAAAAACAATGGTGTTTAATGCATGTGGGAAAAATTAAAATGAAGAGACAATGAGGAGCTGTGTCAGGGCAGTTACCCTCAAATGAAATAATGGAGATTACATGAAAACTGTAATGCGAGAAAAAAAGATAAGCATGGAGGAAAACATGTGGTAGGGATGCTGGGAAGCTGATGGGGCAATAGGCAGCTCTGCAAGCATAGCCAGGCTATTCTCCCTTATCTGCTCACTAAGCACTCCAGGTGAGGGCAGCTACCTTCATCTGCACAAGCTGTCTGCAAGTCAGCTCCCAGCCATGGGCTGTGGTGGGACAGGCTCTTCTTCACCACTCCAACCAGAGGTTCTTCCCCAGCACATTTGCACCATTGTGGGATCCTTCTCAGTGGAGTCAAGCAGGACTTGTGCTGAGCAGATGTGGGCCTGGGGAGGTCCAGTGGTGCTGTTCTTTGCTTTGGGATTGCTCCACTGGGAGCTCTGGCTGCTGGGGCTCATCCTGCCCCTGCCCTGAGCTACCACCTCCAGATATCCCACTGAGACCCACCTTGGCACTTACCCTGTTGGACTCAATCATGCCTGTCCTGGCGTGGAACTTCACTGTTTTCAACCTCGCTCTCTCCTTCTTTTCCACCCTGATTGGAAGTTAAATGGGAGAAAGAGCTGGTAGTCCCATACATGTGCCCTCCATGCTGTCTGCTTGGCTCCTCAAGCAGCTCCATGCACCCTTGGGTGACGGCCCCACTGGTAAAGGGAAGCTCCTTCACAGAGAGGGATGGAGGTGGAGCTGTCTGCCCAGGGCCTAGCCAGGGCCAGTGTCTGCATGAGGAGAAGAGGGGACAGGCCAGACTTCCCAGGTAGGGAAGATGAATGACAGATGTACGGGGCTAGACCTGCAGATCTAAAGGCAGTGGCAGCCAGCTCCTCTGCTCCCTGGGAGCATCTCATGGGACCTAGCTCACAGAGCTGGTCGGGTTGTCAGAGGACACTGCTGTAGCTCTGCTCTCACTTGGAGCTCCAGGAACTCCACCCCACAGGGAACCACAGAAGGGGCTGAGTGCTCCCCTGGAGTCTCACCCAGCTTTGGAGAACATCTCCCCAGGGAAACCTGCATGCAGCTCCAGCTTCCAACCAGGGTGCCCTTCATGCTGCACAGCCACAGAGGGGCAGGTGGGCTCAGACCACAAGCAGATCCCACCCTGAGCCCAAGGGTTGCAGGGCCCACAGAGGCTGGGGACCTCTAGGAGGCACCATGAGTGACAGCTCCTGCTGACAGACACTCACCTTTTCTTGCTGGGTATGACCCCAATCTGCTCGCTCTCGCCATGGGGCGTGACAAGCCTGGCTTGCCACCACTCATCATCGGAGGCGTTGATGACATGCAGGATGTCCCCATAGGAGAAACTGAGTCCCTGGCTGGGCAAGCAACTGTCCCGGGTCCGGTCGTAGTCAAAGAGGGCTCTGTGGAGAAGCAGACAGGAAAGATGCCTTCCCCACACATGGCCAGGCAGCAGGGGCAGCAGCCCTGCCAGCACTCCAGGGCACTGCTACCTTCATACTTTAAATGATTTAAACCCAAACTTTGGGTTTGCCTCCTGCAGATGCAAGCACAGCCACCAGCATATCATCACATTCAGCACGAGCCTCAAAATGTACAATGCAGGAATAAGAGCGCTGGACCAAAATGACTTGCTCTTGACCTCAGCTATGAGACACAATGAACCACAGATCAGATGCACTGAAGGTGGCTGTGGTTAGCAAGCAGGCAGAGCCCAGGCTGCCACAAGAAAGCAGTAGTGTGCAGGGGGCCAGCAGGGAGCCACCGTGGGGGCTGGCCCACCATCCCTCCCCAGCAGTTGCAGGGCCCAGGAGTGGGACAGAAACATCAGCTGCCACTGGTGGGCAGATGTACAGGCGGAGACCATGGGGCACTTTGAGCACGCACTGTATTTACCTACAGGGGCACATCAGTCCAGAGCCTGTGAATTAGAAACACATCTGAGGGTATATGTTGCTCCCACAAGTGATCCTTTTCAGACTCCTAAATACTTCCACTGAGAACAGTTAATTTCATTTAAAATTATCTTCAATATTAAACTAACCAACTTGAGAAAAGATTAATTTATTTTTTTTTTAAACTAGAGGACACTAGTGCCCTTCCTGCACACACATTATCGCAGGCAGCATTGCAGCCCATACACTCAAGATGCTCTCAGTGGCTTCATGTGCAACTCATTCTCCTAATGTCAGACCTCAAACCACACTTGCTCTAATATATCCACTTTGCAGCAAATCAAGCCAAGGGGACAGTCGCTAAAAGCACCACTGCTGGCAGCACAAGCCCTTTGTTCACTCCTGGGACACTGGCCCTGTTCCCCCGCAGCCAGACATGAGCCCAGGCACCACAAACATTGATTTAACCTGGGCACTAACAAGCCTTCCTCAAGCAGAAGAGACAACACCCTGCCCTGCTCATTACCCCCTTGTGCTGCAGGGACACCGAAGGGGGCCTGAAAGCACATGGGGCAAACAGGAGAGCTGAGGGGTGTGTGGCAGGTCCCCATGGGGCAGCAGCATTTCTTCAGCCACATCCCTGCTTAGGCCCTGCCAGGGGACCACTGGGTCATGACACCTTTTAAGTCACTTGGAAACGGGGCAGCTCATCTTGAATGGGCTCGAGGATGGCGCTTTGGGACGAGACACAGTACACCCCTATGTGTCCAGGTACCCCCAGCCACCACGTTGCTCCCCATTCCCAGCGCACTTGGTACTGGGTCCCCCTGCAGCCAAGCACGACCTTCGGCATGCAGAAGCAGCAGCGGCAAAGTACCGCAGGGCGCTTTGGCCAGAGGCAAGCAATCCTGGCTGGCAGCTCCCAGCCCAAAGATAAGGCTGTGCATGACTGGCAGGGCCCTGGTCAGGAGCACAGTCAGGGACAAGGACCTGGGAACTGGTCAGGCCGGTTCCGAGCCCGGGTGGGTGTGACGTGCCCTGCCCACACCCTGCCTGCAGAGCAGTGCGGGCTCTGTGCTTGCTGCCCGCCTCCTCCAGCGGCAGCTGCTGCCATCCCACAGCAGGAGCTGTGCAAAGGCTGGACACCTGTGAAGCAGAGGCACAAGACATTTGCTTCCCTAAGAGGTGATGCTCCTGCAGACTACCCCTGGCTGTGTCGGCACCCTGAACCCACCATGGCTTGGTGGTCCCTGGGGTGCAAAGAACAGACAGTAGCATGGCTGCTGTGCTCTGCCCTGGCACATGAAGCCAGGAGAGCAGATGGTTTGGCTGGAGGGCAGGGGAACAATGCCAGGGACACATCATGGCATTCTCCTAGCACCCAGGCAAAACGCCCACCCGAGCCCCATCACTGCCTGGCACAGTCCCAGCACCGGTGGACTTTGCCCCGTGGCAGCATGCAAGCCTGCCTGGGCAGTGCTGGTACTGCACACTGCAGCTCCAAAACAGTGGCAGGCACCAGCACCCCCAGGTGCCTGGTTCTGGCCCCATGCACAGCATGCAGGGTGCAAAGCAGCCTGATGGGGCTGACTCAAGCAGTTGGGTAGCAAGTCCTATAATTGATGTCCTGTCCACAGTGCAGCAGCTCAGCTGGTTTCGGGTAAACTGTGCTCGAAACCACCCCACCCAGCAGGGCTGGGGCAGCCTGGATGGCTCTTGCAAGTGCATTTGTGGGATGTACAGCTGCCAGAGCCAGGGCCTGTCAGCTGGGGCAAAGCTCTCCCCTGGGATCAACCTCTCAGTTCCTGCCTGGCGCCATCTGAGCATACATGAGGGGACACAGTGCTTCCAAGGCCACCAAAGTCACACGGAAGGATGCATCAAGAGATGCAAGATACTACAAGCAGCCCAGAGCTCTCTGGCTCGCAGGCATGCCCCAGTATCCACAGCACCTACTGAGGCAGGGAACAGGAGACTTGGGCTCAACTCAAGCTGGACCCCGCCTAAACCTTGTCCCACTCACAACGGTGTCCATGGGACATCAAGGGAGCGAGGACAGAACTAGCGAGATGATGTTTATTCAACACAGCCTCCAGCTTGCTGTAGACCCCCAGCACAGAGCCATGAGATAAGAAATCAAGCAAGATGCCTACAGAACTTCACCATAAGGAGTGAACTGGAAGAACTCAGAGCTGCAGCTCTCCCTTCCTGCTAGGCTGGGCTTGCACAAAGCAGCCATGCAGGAGGAGATGCAGGCTGAAACTGATGCAGCCCTTGTCATTCTTTCCACTGGGAAGGAAAAGCATCCCCTGCTCCTGCCAGCCCTCACCCGCAACAGTCTATGCAGATCAAGGATTTACAGGATTATTTTAATTACCAAGTTAAAATTACTCATTAGCTCTCACCCCACTCACACTGTGGCAGGCAGGAGGCAAGCAGTGAGCAGGAGCTGCCCCAGCAAGACAAGATTTGCAGCTGATAGAGCTGCATGGCTGCTTAACCCCTGCCTGCCCCGTGCCTGGCTCTGGACCAAAAGCACATTGAGGGCTTAGAGCAATAATCCTCCTAAGAGCTCATCTCCCCTCCAGGCAGATCCTGGTACAGGAATGGCAGGAGGAGATGGGGAGAGCCTGTTAGCAAGGAATGGTTTGAGGAGAGCCCCCTGAACGCTGCCCCAACCTGACCAGGGCAGAAGCTGCACTGGATGCCTGGCATTTCCCCATTTCCTAGTGGTTGCCAGCCAATTGTTCTGGTCAGCAGCCACCCAGGGGTCTGTAGAGACACCAGCACTTTCCAAAGTGGAGTGGGCCTTGGAAGAGGCACTCAAGGGCAAAGCACCCAGCCCTGGCAAATCAGGGCGAAAACATCGCTTTCCCTGTTGCGCCCTCTGGGCTTCAAGATGCATCAATCACACTCACTTCTCTGGCCTCCAAAACACCCATCCGCAGAGGTGGTCCAGGCAGCATCATCCCACCCTGTGCAGATACATCCATCCCACCCACAGCCATCCCACTCATCTGGGGCACCAGGCCTGACCTTACCGGACATAGAGAGATCTCTTCTCGCTTGTCCGGAGTGAGCCAGAACCGGAGCTCATGCTGCTGTTCATCATTTGCTCTCTCAGGTCGTGTATCTTGGACTCAAAGCGGCTGTACTCTGCGGGGAGAGAGGTGGTCAGCATAGGCAGGGGCTGCCTCACCAAGTCAGTGCTGAGAGAGGCAATCACAGCCTGTCCACGGGGTGCCTCACCCATGAGCCCACCTGTCCCTGCACATGAGGGAGGGAAGATGAAGCTGAAGAGGTTGCAGCACTCTGCAGGAGTCCAGGCAGGGCACTGGCTGCTCCCAAACCCACCGTGAAGCCGCACGCAGGCCACCTGGGCAGGGGCTGTGAGATTACCACTACTGAGCGGCAGCCCAGCGAGGAAAGGGCTGGGCAGAGCTCTGCAAGATGCTGACCTACAGAGCTGCTCAAACCATACAGAGAAAGAGAAAAACTCCTCCAGGAGACTGGCATCCACTGGCTGGAGCCATCAAGGGGTCACCACAAGCCAGCAACAGAGCCCCTCTCCCCAGCAGGCACAACAAAGGGGGAGCCAAAGCATGGCTCCCACCCACAGAAGGGGAGCAAGAAAGAGGAATTCACCTTTTGTTCCTACATCCTGGCGGTAGAGACCCACACTGGGAGTCAAGGGATCTTCCAGAAGCTGCTGCCACCTCCCTGCCAGGCAGCAGGACAGGAGCAGCCACCACCCTGGTGCTGGCTGCTGCGCAGGCCTGACCTTCAGCTGGGTGTAAAGGTCGAGCTGGCAAGCAGAGGGTGGAGGCACTGGGGAAGGTTTGCCAGTTGGCAAACAAGCACAGTGCCATGGCAGCAGGGAAGGTGCTGGCACTGCCACAGCCCAGCCAAAACCCTTGATTTTGTCCCTTGGGCACACCCTGCAGTTAGGATCGCCCCCGACCCTGTCCCCCTGGCAACAGGGAACCAGTCTCATCTCTGCTATAAGACTTGGCTAGAAAGCCTTCTCCGCAACCCAGCAGTTCAGTTGTGGTTTGGGTTTTCCGCGTGAACCAGAGCTTGGCAGTGGGGGCCAGTGCTGGCTGTGGAGCCCCAGCAGTGCAGGGACGGTGCAGGCTGTGCCCAGCCCACAGAGCTGTCTCACGCTGGGACAGTGGGAACACCTGTCCCATGCTGCAAAGACATATGCAGTAGAGGGGCTTTACAAGCCATCCCCTCACCACCCACAGGGAGAGGTGATTCTCCATGCAGACGCAGGCTGGGCAGGGCTGGGGTGATGGGGTTCTGCAGCTTGGCATTTCCTGACTCTCCAGCCCTACCTCGGCAACCCCCTCCTGCACCCAGCTGCCAAAGATTCATTTTTACTTAAAGACTGAAAAAAAGTTGATATATGCAAACACCACCAAGTGGCACACAAACTCCATGTAAAATCTCTTGCCCTGCTGTGGGACACCAAGGAGTGCCAGGCAGTGTCCACTGCTTAATGTAGAGGTCTCTAGCCCCCAAGCTGACTCTGTCTGTTCGATGCTAAGGGTCACCCACCACCCCTGCCTGCTCTCTTACTAGCAGAGGGAAACGCAAAAGCAGTCAAGCACAGGCAAGGCTTGTTTTGTAAGAAAACCGAATTATGACACCAAAGCACTCGTCAACCTGCACTGAGGTTTTGTGGAGCTCCCAGCAGAGGAAGGTGAGCTTCTTCCCACTCCACACCTCTCACCCCACTCTGGGGTGGGCCACAGCATGTACAGTGCAGCTCGTTCTGCCCCAGGATGCCCAGGAGCATCCATCAGGAGTGGGTACAGATGCTCCATAAACCCTCCTTGGTACAGAAGGGCTATTTCCCATGGAAGCTGCTGAGCTGCATGCTACAGCCCCCATCCCCAACTGATTAGTCCCAAACCCAATGGGGGCACAGACCCTCTGCACATCCTGCACTGATAGGATCGCTGCTCCCTATCATGTGGGCGCACATGCCTCCTGCGACACCCTTCTCCCCAAGAAGGCCAGCATAGAGGATGTACCACCTGGGATCAGGCAAACAGCAAAGGACAAAAGCAGGTTTAGCCACCACTGGCACCAGGACAGGGATGCCAGGAAGGCAACTTTTGGGTGCCATGACCCTGCCAGCCATTGGGCAGAGCCTGTATGCCACCCAAGGGCAGAGCTCTCAAACGCCCCACCTCAGCCAGAGCATTCTGTGGAAAGGAACTTTCCATGTTTTGCTGGAGCATCTGTGTTGCTTGGAGAAGCTGGGAAAAGCCCGCCAGCATGACAAGAAGCACAAGCCAGGCTAGATGCAGCAAACTAAAGGAGGCCTTAGAGGCTCTGGCTTTATCCCCCATGGAGTAAGTGCAATCCTGTCCTAGGAAGGGGCCCTATGGAGCTACTGACATGTTTGCTCTGCCTGTGGGAGGGTGCAGGACTGAGAAGCAGCCAAGCAAACCTGCCACATCCCTCCCAGTGTACAGGAGGCAAGGTCATCCCAGGACCGAACACAGGATGCTCCCAGTTGCCACTGGCCTCCCTTTATCTGCGTGTTGGAGCAGCTTCTGAGACCATTACTGCAGACAACCCCCAGCAAGCAGCATTCCTGCCTTTGTTCCCCAGCTCACAGTCTCCTGGAAGCCACAGAGCTGAAACTCACCTGAGAAGTTTGTGGGGAGGTAGGCCACAGCAGATCCTCACCTCACTGGCATTCCCATGGGACCCAGGTGCCAGACATTCAGGACTCTTATCAAGACTGAAATATGCAAAAAGTGAGCCAGGGCCTCTTGCCACGAATGCCACTGCAGTGCAGGACATTTGCCGTCCCCATTCAGCAGCTCAGTAAACACACAGCTCCAACCTCCAACTGCCTAATGCTGCTCTGAGCATGGTGCCAGCAGCAGGATACAGCTCTGTGTGGCCCAGTCACAGCCCATCAAGATCAGGCAGGGATCCTGCCTGCACTGGAGATGCCCAGCACTGGCACATGCTCCTGTGGTGCCACTGCAAATATAACCAGCAGAGACAACAGGACAGCAGGCCTGCAGTCGATTTCTGGACACCAGGAAACAGTGCAAGGGGAGAAAGTGCTGGCAGAGAAGGGAGCTGAACTGGAAAGCAACCCCCAAGCAAACACAAAGCATCTTGCGTGTGCCCTACTCTCTTGGGCATGCAAACCCGTATGCCTAGGGCCAGGCCAGCTCTTCCAGGCCATCAGCAAAGGCCAGGGATGCTCGGGCACAGGCTCCAGCCCAGCCACTACCCCCAGCTCTAAGCCCACACACCTTTCAGCCCCAGGGTTAAAGTACAAACATCTCCCTGCATAGGCACATGTGAGAGGGGTGGATGGCCATGGGGAAAGCTTGGAGGCTTTGAAAAGCAGCTCTGGCACTTCATTTGGAGTGGCCAGCTAAGAAATGCCATCAGACAAATTTTTGTATTTTCAGGCGAGGAATACCAAGACTTCGTAGCAGGGGGCGTAAGAATGGGGAATTCCCAATCCAAGTGCTGGTGATAGCAGCTGGCAAAGGTCAAGGGGAGAAATGCTTAAAGGAAAGGGGCCTCATGAACAGCTCAGAGTCACTGTCACAGGGAGTAGCCACCTCCTCCCTGGCAACATGCAGCAGTGGTCAGAGGTGCTGCACCAGGCACAGGTGTGCAGAAGAAATGCAGGATGGCAGCTCTTCTTTCTATCCTTCCCTGGTTTTGCTTTTGCTTCTTTCCACTCTGAGTGCCTGGTAGGACCCTTCAGGGATGGCACCTCATCCCCCAAGACCTGCACAAGCAGCCTCTCTGCTCCCTCAGAACCCCAGTGAGGTCAGATGCAGTGCACACATACACTTATCCAGTACTCCATGGGCAAGCCCTGCCCACCATCACATACCACAGAGTGGTACCATCCCCCACCTCTACTAGTGGGAAATAACTTCTCAAAGCTGCTTTCTACCTGCATCTCCTCCTTTGGAGATCCTACAACCCAGCTCTCCCGCTTTTTTTCCCCACAGCCACATCCCCTTGAGGAGACTTATTTTCACCCACACAGGGGACCTTTCTCCTTGGCTCCCAGGCCTTTAAGTCTCCAGAGCACAGACATCAACCCCCAAGATACCCCAGTCCATGTTTCATGGCAGCCACACTGCCTCCCGGGATGGCTGCAGCCCGTGCCAGGTGCTACTGCCCACGTGTGCCAGGAGCCATTACAGACCTGGAAAGGCATTTGAGCTAAAGCACTGGCATTTCAGCCTCCGTCTAATGAGGTTTCAAAACATTTTGTCCTCTTTGACATTTAGGAACTACTCTGGGTTAGTGCCTTTGCCAAATCTCAAGTGGCAAAAGAAACCAGAAATACAAGAACATTAAGCGCTTCCTGGAAATAAATAAATAAAAGCCAAAACAAACAAACCCACAGTACACTTCTGAGTGGCACTAATGTCTCTGATGGCTTCTGTCATGGGACAGAGAAGGAACAGTGGGGACAAGGATCTGCAGCTACTGTCTGTCAATGCCACCAATGTGACAAGGCAAAAGGTGGGCAAGGGGTGGCACGCTGGCCTCGGCAGAGAGGACCAGAGCGTTGGGGGAGCAAACCAGGAGGTACCAGGAGAGACACCTTCATCAGGGGATATAAGCTGCTGCGTCCCAGCACAGTGCCACTCAGGACAGGGCTACAGCCCAGGAGCAGCTCCCAGCCTCTCACCCGCTGGTGGAATGCCCGCCCTGGCACTAGCCCTGCAAGCGCAGCGAGGGTCACAGCAGGCAGCTACCAGCTCCCTTCCCGCCCCAAGCAGGACTGTGCCCCCCAGTGCCCCGTGCGACCACCGGCCCCGACACCTTTGCTAAGGTAATTAAAGACAGGCGCTAATGAGAGGCGCTCGCTGGGGCAGCGCGGCAGGCGGGATGCTCAGAGCCAGGGACGAGCCCCCACCCAGTACCGAGGCCCCTCTTCCAGGCGCACAGGCCAGGCGGCCGCAGGGGAGTCTCCAGAGTCCACCGTGCGTGAAGGGAGCTGCCCCCCAGGGCGGTGGCCGCGCCCGCGAACCCCGCCGGAGACCCCCCCGCTGCAGCACGGCCCGCGGGGCCGCACGGAGCGAGACCCGTACAGAGCTGGGCCCGACGGAGCGGGGATCCCCGCGGAACGGGGCCCCGAGTCGACGCCCTCCGGCACGCAGAGTCCCCTCCCCGCTCCCAGCGAGGCAGCCGCCGCCGAGTCCCGGGCGNGCCGGCCGCGCCCCGCCCACCTCATCTGCACGCGGCGCCCCGCCCCTCGGCTCCCCCCTTTCGCCCCGGGGCCCGTTACTGGCGTCAGTTCGGGGCCGGTTACCGATTCCCTGTTGGTACCTTCGGGCCGGTACTGCGCGATGATGGTCACGGTCTGCCCCGCCCGCTTCAGCGCTGCCGCCGCCTGCTCATGGGTGGCGTTGCGGAGGGTCACACCGTTCAC
>VZRU01016219.1:94158-120481 GCA_013398155.1 Pedionomus torquatus
GACTCGCACCCACCGGGTCTGCCCTGCGCCCCGGTCCTTGACACCAGTGTCCCCGCCCGAGCATCGGGATACTCACACCCTCAGTGCCTTGTCACCCAGTACCACCCTCCGGTACCGGCATCTCTAGTACCGGCATCCCCCGAGAGGCTGCTCCAACCCTCCACGCCAGCGCTGGGGCTGGACCCTGCCGCTGCGTGTCTGGGGCAGCAGGGAGGGCAGCAGGGAGGGCAGCAGGGAGGGCAGCAGGGAGGGCAGCAGGGAGGGCAGCAGGGATGGGCAGCAGGGATGTCCTGCAGGAAGCTGCCCGGGGCTGCAGGAGGCCCCCCTAACTCACCGAAAGGATGCGGTCTCCCCGCCGCAGCTCCCCGCTGAGGTCGGCAGGGCCTCCAGCCAGGATGAAGGACACAAAGATCCCCTCCCCATCTTCCCCCCCAACGATGTTGAAGCCCAGGCCAGTGGAGCCTTTGTGCAGGATGATTTTCCGGGGCTCCCTGAAAGGACAGACATGGGACAGGGACACATTAGCAAAGCTGGTCACAGGGCTGGCTGTGCCTGTGCTTCCTGGAGCACTGGTGGGGCTGGAGTCACCCCAAGCGCTACCTGGCATGACTCACCTCTTGCCACCGAGGGGGCTGATAAACCAGGAGAGATGCGGGCAGTTGCATGAGTGACATGAGACAGAGCATGGATGGATACAGAGCATCTGCCATGAAATCACACAGCGGACCATTGGACTGCAAGGCAGCACTGGCTGTTGTGAGCCTTGGCACTGAGGATCGCATCCTGGCCATGCCAGGAGAGGGGGATGAAGCGCCTCTGTGCCCTCAACCCCAGGCACTCCCATGTAACAGGCCCTGGGCAACTCAACAGAAGTCTTGAATTCTTCAATTAATTCATTTGCAGCTCAAACAATAGGCAGGCAAAGGTAAAAAGATGGGCTGGCATTGCAAAATTCCCGTGTCAATTTTAATATGGGAAAAAAAAATAAGTCTGATGGGAACAGCTCAAGCTCTGGATTAAAATAAGAAGGACTAAATGACACTAGACGGTTAGCACAGTCTAGTGGTGATTGTAAACTAGCACTGGGGGACCATCAGTGCACCCACTGCAGTGATCAGTAGGTCCTGGGTTCTCCAGCAGGTACTGCAAGGACTTTGGACCTGCCAGTGAGCTCAGCAGCCTGATCAACACCCGTGCCTGCAGGGGAGCAGAGGCAGAGATCTCTGGGATGCTCTAGGAGAGTTGCTAGCCCCAGGGATGGCACTGGCAAATGGCACCTCTGGTGGACCCTAAAATACTGGCAGACTTGTGTGAAGGGGAACTTGGGACACCAGGGTGTCCAGCCCAGCTGCTGGCAACAGCCAGGGAAGGAGTGGGGCTCAGGTGGCACGAGCAGGTAGCACAAAGCCCTGCAGCCTGGCAACATGCTCCCAGGCTACTCTTGAAAGAAAACATCTTTTCCAGCTCCCTGGGTATCACTGCTGTCCTCAAGGCAGACGGGAGAATGCTTTGGTGCTTTCATGGGTGCACGCAGCAGGATTTACCTCCATGGACACATTCAAGCATCCCAGGAAAAGTCTCCCACTATCCTTCCCTGTGGGGAAGTCCTGATGGGTTGAATGTCACTTCGGTCCAGGCAACCACCTTATAAGGAGCAATGGGAGCAGGAGATGGTCAGACAGAAATACAGGAGGCCTTGCAAGAAAGTCTTGGTGTGCTCCTGCCCTGACCAGACCCCAGGTTCAGCACAGCCTGACCCTCCCAGCTCTCCCAGCTGCTTCTCTTCCAGTTCCTCCCATCAGGCACAGCAGCATCTTGGTCCCCTACCTCTGGTCGCACTTGCTTCTGTGGCCTTGCTGGTGTCTAGAAGGGGACAGGGACGACTGTCCCCTGTAGAACATAGATGAAGAGATATTGATGGTGAACATTGCAACACAATGGCAGCCGGGAGGTGCAAGAGACAGAAATGTTCTGAATGCTCTGTGCCGTGGCCCCCCGTGCTGCCTGTCTACCTCTCACTAGCTAAGGGACCAGCAGCTTCCTGACCCCGACACAGAGTTTTTTATGGAAGCTATGAAAGGATGCAGGCTTCACTCTGCTCGACCCTACACATTTAACTCCTTCCTGTCCCTGCAGGCATGGACAGCACAGCCCTGACTTGGCGGGAACACCCATGCAAGGACAGATTCACAGCCCAGCTCCCTGTGCCTGCAGCTCCACGCACACTGTGCATCACCACAGCCCCTTGCCTTCAAACACAGAGGTATGGCAAGTGGCAACTCCAGCTACACATTTCTGATGGGGCAGAGGCTGAATCTACCTTGTGACCTCCAGAAAATACCTGTTTTATCCTTATGGCCTTTGGAAGTGTTTGAGCTCTGAGCCAAGCAGGGCTGTAGCACAGGGCAGGGATGCACAAGGACCAGGAATAGACCAGGAAAACAGCATGGAAAGGCCGTTGGGGTCAAACGAAACTCAACCCCAAGTCCTCAGGATGCCACCAGTGCTTTGCTCAGGGGCAGTTGTGAGGGAGCAGGGAGGGCTGCAACCATCAGTCTCTCTGCAGCAAAGCTATGCCTGGGGCTAGACCTCTCACAGGGGAAGAAATGGGCCAGATATCTGGTCTGTAAAACCTGTCTCCAATCGGCCAATGAACTTGCTCTGTCTCTTGGGTTTTGCTGCTACCCAAGCAGAGTGCAGGAACTACCATCCCAAGCTGGCACGGTGGGAAGCATCCCCAGCACCCAGGAGGACCAGATGGGTTGGTGAAAGTTGGAGAGACACTACAGGAACCAAGGAGAGGATGTGAAGCCCCAGTAAGGTACACCTCAAGTCTTGGTCATGACATGCACTCTCTGCTTCCATCCTCATCCAGGCAGGACATGGATCCCGCAGGCAGATCCTCTGCTGGACATTGCAGTATTAACACTGGGACCTTGGCACAGACCGACTGTGGAATCCTGTGGGGTTGTGCTGGGTCTGGGCTGCTGTGGTGGAACTCAGTGGGAAACAGATGCTTTGGTCCCCAGCCCTGGATGCTGCAGTACACAAGGGTTATTGGAACCACTTATGCTTGCAGGAAGGGAAGAGGCTTGACGCTGGATTCAGACCAGGCCCACTGCTTCTTCCAGGAAATGGCTGGAAGGAGCCTCCTGGGAGATAACTGCTTCTTCAGGGGAGTTGCTGCCTTTCCTCACACTAGTAAGATGCATTTGCACAACACTGGTCCCAGTGCACAGTCTTGGTGATGCATGAGCCATCAGTCCCACAGTGACGAAGAAGTTCTGGAGAGGTTGGTGATAGACAGGAGGTTTTCAGGGCTGTCCTGGGATGGATGTGGGAGGTGCTGAGCCCTCTGCAGGCTGTGAATCTGGTGGGGAGTAAGGGAGCTGTAGCTGGGAACAGTGACCAAGCGGTGCCAGCCTGTCTGTAGGGGGACCCTCCACAAAGCAGCACCATCCTCTAGTGGCCACCAGCACATGCTGCACCAGGGCCACTGCCAGGCCACTGCCAAGCCACTGCCAAGCTACCACGGAGCCATTGCTATGCTGTGGGGCCATATCCAGCCTGGGCTGAGCTGCTGTCTCCTCTCTGGCCCACAAATAAGGTTGTTGTGTGTAGGAAGGGACACCCTGGTGGAACTGGGGTCCTTGGCGAGAGACAGGTGGTGTGTTTCTTCAATGCTGGGACTCAGTCCCT
This sequence comes from Pedionomus torquatus, assembly GCA_013398155.1. Lineage (NCBI taxonomy): Eukaryota > Metazoa > Chordata > Aves > Charadriiformes > Pedionomidae > Pedionomus > Pedionomus torquatus. The sequence goes on from VZRU01016219.1 coordinate 97,858, forward strand.
TACGTGGTGCAATGTAATGGCAGAAAGCACTGCTCCTATGTGTGGCATCATCCTCCAGTGCTCTGGTGGCCCATGAGTTGCTGCAGCTGGCGGGGAGGCAATGTTGGGAACAGGCTGTGGAGCCAGCATCGCTGGTGCCAAGACCAATGAAGACAGCCGGGGCATGGATGGAGGCTGGTGCCGCACAGGTCATGACACACAGTGGCACCCGCCCTCAGCTGGGCACCAAGGAAAGAGAAATCCCCATGATGATGATGATGATGATGATGAGTGCAGCCACTGTCTGGGAGGACAGCGGACCTGATGCCAGATTGCAAGTCAAGGTCTCCCGCTCTGGCACCTGCCAGTGACTCCCAGCACAGGACAAGCCCAGTAGGCTACAACATCTTTTACCATAAACGCAACCCAAAAACCAGTCTGCAACCTCGCTCCTATCCGCAGATCCAGCCCTAAGTCTAAGAATGCAGCTTGAGCCCTGAAGCCCTGGTCCTGGAGATACCAAAACCAGAGCAGGCTCTGCACTGGCCGTGAAGCTGTGGCAAGCAGAGAAAAATCTGCAAGCTAGGACAAGCAGAGCAGGAAAACCAGGTCTCACTCTCCTGTCTTCAGCATGAAGCTCTGGAGAAGTTTCACACTGTGTTTAGACTCAGAGTAAGATGTCCTTTGGGCTCCTCTTTATTTCCCTGGTTCAGGAAACAAGCTTGCTCGTGTAGCAAAGATGATGCTAGTGGGGAAAAGGGGGCTGTGCCAGGGCTGAGCAGGACGCTGTCAAGCCCAGGGTGGGCAGCCTGTGAAATGGCACCCAGGTGCAGGTGGTGTGGGATACTGGGCTTGGGGAGTGAGAGAAGAGGACCCCAACTTGTACCAAGAGCTGTGCCAACTCCAGCTCCTCACCCCCTGTACAGCTCTGCTCAGGGAAAGCCTGTTTGCATTTTAGCACCGAATAGCACTGCAAGGGCAGGGAATGTGGGGTATTGTAAAATGAGTAAGAGAATGAAGCTGTAATACAGACATCTAAGGCCTGGGGAGGAGGAGGATGGAGGATGGGGGTATGGGGGATGCAGCAAGCCAGGGAGCAACATGGCAGGGCTAGTCTCAGGGGGAGTGAGCATGGAGCTCACTGCAGGAGCCTCAAGCTTTGCACCATGTCTTTTGGCTGAGGCTCTGCACCGGCAGCAGGGATGAGGTCAAGCAGCAAGGCAGGGAGAGAGGGAAGGAGGAGCAGGGATTAGGGATGCTCATGCCTGGTACTCACCTTGTGAAGTCCTCATCTCCAATCATGTGCCGAGGGATGGGTGAGTACCGGGATGGAGTCACCTGGGGAGGGACTGGGTAGGCAGGCTTGCTCTCAACGCTGCCCAGGTAGCCCAGACTAGAGTTATGGCTTATGTGATTGTCAGCCAAGGCTGAGAAGGCTGCAGGGAAGGAGAAGGGCATCAGGAGCAGAAATCCATTCGCAATGCAAATGTGGAGACCAGCCCCATGTCGCCCACTGCCCCAGCACATTCTGTCCCCCTCTGCCCTGTGGTGCCTGGGCTGCAGCGACAGCAGCCAGCGGCATACGTACTGCTGGCGTAGTCGGGGGGCGCGTACATGTCGTTGAGGTGGATGTTGCCGGGCTTCGCCACTTTCAGGTACACCATGTCAGAGGTGTTCTTCAGGGCAGCCACTGCCTCCTCGTGCCGCACGTCTTGCAGGTTTGTGTTATTCACCTGCAAGAGGGAAGGGGGGTGATGTGGCTGGAGGGCCGGGGCTTATACAGCCCAGGAGGGAGCAGAGCTGTTTCCCACAGGGTAGGACCTGTGGTAGGTGCTGGAGAGAGAGTCCCATCTCCATGGGTTTGGCCCCCTCACCGGCAGAGAGTGCTGCATCTGCCCCTCCCACAGCACTGCCCATGCAGGAACCCTAGGGACAGGGTGCGGGGCTGCTGGAGGGAGGGGTGCTGGGGTTCAGGATCGGCTTACTGCGAGCAGCCGGTCCCCGATCTGCAGGCGCCCATCCTTCTGGGCAGCACCTCCCTCGATGATCTTGGTGATGTAGATGCTATTGTCCCCGGGTATGTGCTGGTTCCCAATGCCCCCTGCGATGCTGAACCCCAAGCCTGAAGGGGAGTGAAATGGCAGGTTAGAGGTGAGAGACAGACAGATGGATGGAGCCTTGGGCTGGCACCACTGCCCCTCTGCATTCACTGGGCTTCCCACCCTGTCCCAAACCTAGCAATGGGCCACGCTGCTGCTGTGTGGGGACAGCCCAGCCACCATGCACTGTGTCATGGGGCTGTGCCACACCTTGTGCTCCATAGTACCCCACACTGCTGGGCCACCCCGTGGCATCCTGCACTATGGTGGTGCCACTTTGCATCCCGCATCCCCTGTCATGCTGCCTTGCACCCTGTGTACCCCAGTCCTATGAGTAGAGTGAGGGGTTCACCTTTGGGACCCTTCATCAGGTTGACCTCCATGATGGTCTCTGGTGGAGGCTGCCGGCGACGCACCACGAGTCGCACCACCGGGCCTGCTTCCTTCAGAGCCTCCACGGCTTTGCTGTGCACCACCTCGGAGACGTCTACGTCGTTCACCCGCAGCACACAGTCGTTCACCCTGCAGGCAAAGGGTGGCCCTGAGCTCCCCTGGGTAACTGCCAGCCTATTCCAACCTCTTCCAGACACCTCTACCACCCTCCTCTGGCCATGCAGACCCTTCTGCTAGGGAGAACTGCTCAAGATGACCATGATGCCACCATGGTGGAGACTGGAGATGAGGGGAGAGGCTGGACCCTGTCCTGGGCTGCAGGAGGAAGGATGGGAGCTGGAGCTCGGCACAGGGAGGGGAGGAGGGCTGGCTGGTGGCAGGGGAACGTGGGAAACCCTACACTGAGGGGAGCTGGTTGTGGGGAAGGGACCAGGGTGAGGAACTGGGGATCATGGCAAAGGAGGGGAGGAGTGCGACAGGAGCTGCCTAGAGGGTCTCTGGGGGGATCCCGGGTGACACCCTGATGGGGCTGCTTCCCCAGCCCCATACACTCACCCCAGACGGCCATCCATGGCTGCTGCTCCCCCAGGGATGATTTTCGTGATGAAGATTCCCGGGTCATCTGGAATGTGGGGGTTGTCAATTCCTCCTGCTATGCTGAAGCCGAGGCCGGAGTTACCCTGTGGGAAGTCAAGTACTGTGTCTTTCCCCTGTGGAAAACCGCTTGCTGCCAACCCTCTTGAAGCATTTCTCCCCCAGCACAGCTGCCTGGGGCGCGGAAGCCCTTACAGCATCTGTTGCTCCCCAGGGTGCCCGGCTGAGAGGGCAGAGGGATGCACGGCTGGAGGGGAGACCGGCACTCATCAGCTGAAGGGCTCAGTGCGGCAGCACAGAGCACCTACCAGATGGAGTGAGAGAGTGGGAGCTGCTGAGGACCTCCCTCGCCTCCACGTCTCCACTGAGAGACTCTGAGGCAGGCAGTGAGCTGGGAGAAGAGGAGGTGGTCCTTCACGGAGAAAACCTCCCCTTGCTGGCTGCTCCCCAGGAAGAGACACTGATGCTGCAGCCTGCATGAAGCAGTGGGGCTTATGCCAGTTGCCAGCATCCCACCCTTGTCCCCTGCCCACTAGGATGCAGCCCCAGAAGGGAGCCAACCTGGGAACCAGCAGTGCTGATGCCAAAATTTGCAGGATTGGGTGGAGGGGACTGTCAGGATGGTTCCTCTTCCTCCCAGACATGCTTGGAGCATTACCTGTGCTTTGTCCTGTTGAAGTCTGCTCAGGGAGAGTGCAGGACTGTGCCATTTCTCCACCCCTATCCTGGCAGCATCCCAGGATGAGTGGCCATGGCCCTGTGCTGCCTCTCCTGTTTACAGGATCCCCTGTAGTGACACACTCACAGGCACTGCTTCCAGCTCTGGGGTTAATGCAAGCAGACAATTCCTGCTTTTTCTGCTCTGCCTTGAAAATCAGATGGCTCCTCGCCTTGTTTGCTCAAGCGGAAGAGCTGACACTTAGTCACATCCTATTGTGCCCGCCTCTCTCATACACAAATGGGCTCAGGCCAAACATTCTCCCACCTGCCCACAACCCCAGTGCTCAGCTGGCAATGGGGAGCTTTGCCCTTCTGGGGGACCTGTGGCCAGGAGGGCCACACCATAGCTCATGCTCACCAGGTTGACCTAGCACCAGCAGCAGGCTGGGGATCACACTTCTCCCCAGCAATCTGGGCTCAGCATCAGCTCTCGCAGTGATGTAGATGTCTCCACTCTGACTTTATGCAACTCATAACACAGGACATGGCATCTGGGAGCCACTCTCACTAATGCAATCCTCCCAGATGCTTTCCTGCCAGCTGGGATTTGGCATGGGAGGCACTCAATGGTGAAAGGTCTGAGGCTGCTCTCCTTTTTTTAAGCTGGATTCTGGTTACCTTGTGCCCAGCTCAAAAAAGCCTGCTATTACCGGAGACCCAGCGAAGCAGGTGAGACTGCAAAATGGTCTCTAGCCATTCATTGTGTCTGTCTATGGAAGAGTGTGCTCTGATTCTAGTTACAAAACCTGGAAATGATCTAAGAGGTGTTTATTTGCATTTTGATAAGTCTTGAATTGGAGTTTGAGGGATTTCTTAGCTGGCATCAGGGTTGATACAGACACAGGGACAGCTCCTGCTGCGGACACATGTATGGTGGGTAAACCCAAAGCCATGTCCCTCTGTGGATGGTGTTTTCTCAGATATTAACCCCAAAACACTACTGCATTTGCCCTTGTCTGTTACAACAAAGACAGTGGCAGACCAGCAATTTTGGAGGACGCTGAGGTCATCTCTGGGAGCCAAACACCCCAGCAAGGGGACAGCCTCACCTGCATGCACTGGGGTGCTTCTCACGCAGTAAGACAGGGCTGTAGGATCCTGCTGGGGACCAGGTGAAAGTGAAGGACCTTGCAGAGGTCCATGCTGGCCCTGGCTGCCAGGCACTCAAATTCTCTCATGGCTTTGGGCTGCTGGTGAGGAAATCTCCGCTCGGGGCTCTGAAATGGGGGCAGCAATGAGTGCTGCCTTTCAGTGTGACCCTGCCAGCTCCCCGCCTTGCTCCTGCTGTGGGCTAAGGACAGAGGAAGCTCTGAAGAACCCCTGAAAGCAAGGCTTTTGCCTGTAAAATGGGCCCAGAGCAAGAAGCAGACAGCCCAAAAAGGTAGCATCCTCTGGGCAGGTTTTGCTGGGGAAGCAGTGGGTGAGGCGGCAGCCCCAGATAACCTTCCATCCACCCACCTCTATGATGCAGAGCCAAGGGGAGGAGGGAGATGACTAAAGGCAGAGAGGAACAGAATAACGAGTGATGCGTCTTTCCCTTCAACACCGGCCACGCAGCAAGGAGGCAAGCCAGGAGCAAGGTGTCCCATGGAGCAGCCTCCTGCCCTCCTGGCCTGGCCATAGCCGCTCTGCAGGGCTGTGCCCAGCTCTCTGTCCCTGCTCCCCCTCCATCCCTGTCACTCCCAGGGTGCCAGGGGAGAGCCCTCCTTGTCCTGCATGGTGCCGGCTCCTGCCCTGGCTAATTTTAGCCAGGGTTGATGTGGTACATGCCATCAGCTCCACATTGCCAATGGATAAGAAAAGGCTTGAGCAGAAACTCCTACCCATTGCCGACTGGTTTACTTGAATACACATCCTTGCTGCTTAGTATCTCCAGGCGGGCTGTGTACCCTGGAGCCATGGGGAGTCTGGTGGCAGGGAGGCATTAATCCCTTATGCCCAGCTGCGGGGTGTGCCTGCCTGTGTGCCTGCATGAGCACCCTCATTTTCTGGCAAAGGCGGTGACAAAGAGCCTCCCCCCAGCTCTGTGCTGGTGGGTTTGTGGGGGCGAGGGTGTGAATGAGGGAGGTGAGGGAGATTTGCAGGGAGGAGAGCAGTGAGCCCACCTCTCCCCACGCTGCGGGGGCTGTGCACAGAAGGCAAGCGTGACACCCCCAAAAACCTATGGAGAGAGAGAGGAGCAGAGACCGACCTCTCCCTGTCAGCTGGCATGGGGACACAGGGGGTGCTGGCTGCGCTGGTGGGGGGGACGAGTGGGAAGAGGCAGCAAAGACTGCTGGCGAGCGAGTCAAGAACACTTACCCTTTCCAAGATGATCTCCTCATATTTGAACATTCCATCACTGCCGTTCACCTGGGGAGAGGAGACAGTGCATTACATCTCTCTGCCAGTTCCACAGGGATTTACTTTTCCCCCCTGATAGCTCAATATCAAGAATCCAACCTAAAAGCTACACCATCACTGCTGAAAAAAAACCTTAAACACAATCACTCGAGCCTGCCCTGGAATTAAACTGTGCGCTGCTTTTCTTTCTGGGCATGAGCCAAAGCCCACTGACTTTAATGCACTTCAGCGCAAAGCTTTTTTTCTCCCAGCTCATTTCTCCAGCCATGAAAAGGAACACAAGTGAAGGCACAAAAAGAAATAACGCCTTTGCTACCCAGCATGTAATTAACCTTGGGAATTCACTGCTGCAGGAAGGAAAGGGGGGTTGGCCCATTTAAAGGAAAAAAATAATGTCTGTTCATAATAACATAATAAACACCTCTAGCATCTTATATCTTTTAAATCTTTTAGTAGTATGACTGTGTTATCAGGAAATTCAGAATAATTCATTCTACAGAAATAGTTGGGTGCAAAGTAAATGTGATGCAAGTGTGGGGTGCAATAAGAGGGGAAAATATTGTGATGCCCTTGTATAAAAAAACTGTGTAGCCTGTCTCAATGCTGTACACCATTCCAATCCCCAGACTTAAAAATCTCCCATACACAGAGTGCCAAAGCAGGACTCTGGGAAATGTAATGAGTTCAAACAAAAGGGGTGCAACTGTAGGCTTTAAAGTAAGAAATGGTAAATGTACAGGTCAAAAACTTCCATTTTCCCCATAAGCAACAATGCACAGGAAAATAAGGTGGCACTTTCACTCCAGATAATCAGGCCACAAACAGCTGCCAAGTTTACGCAGAGGCAGAGGCAGCAGGTCCTGGGGTTCAGCAGGCAAATGCCTCTCCCATCCTGCAGTCTTACCTCTGCCTGTCACCCCTGCACAATGTGCAGGGTTCCTCATGTGGAGGTTATTTCCCGCTAACTGATGGCTTGTAGGTCATCTGGATCCACTTTTTGTATATGCTCCATATCCCAAATGGGAGCTGCTGTGGCTTCATTTGGACACAGGTCTCCTCGCTGGGCACCAGCATGCCGATCATGTCCTGCTTGCCCAGCTCCCTGCTCTCCATGGAGGCACAGCCCAGCCATCCTCCAAAACCTCACAGTGCTGGGTCATTAGATGGATGGGACAGCAAACCTAATTTATGCTAAAGCCATAATCTGACACCATGGAAGGAAACTCAGTGAGGCAGCAGCGAGGTCTTATTTATAGATAGGGAGAGCCAACAGGAGGTCTTCTAGGTAAGAATAATCAGGTACCCAGGTGGAAAAGAGTTCTGCATGCCAGGATCTAGGATGAGGCTGTGCCACATGTGACAAATGCACTTTCATCCCCTGCATGCTTCAGCCTTGGTGAGATCAAAGTAATCCCACACCCTGTTGTGGGTACTGCGCTTCAAGAAGGATGAAGTTGGGGAGAGTCTGGGGTGGAGAGATGGAATGGGATCTCCAGAGAACATGGGCTCCTTGGATGTGCTCTGTGCCTGATGCCTTTCTGCCACAGGAAGATTTCAGGGCATGGTTCAGGAGGAGGACATCCAGATGCTCCAATATTAGGATGCTCTGATCCTCACAGCATATTGGGAAAGGCTTTGGTCACCTCTTGAACGGACCCCTCTGCAGAAAAGCACTGGCAGTGATGGAATTCACCCACAACAGGATCCCTGACAGCCTCAGAGAGACAGAGACACACAGTTGGTTCCACCTCCTGCCACAGCACCGCCCTGGGTCGTGCTCCCGTTGGCAGGGGGGGGCATCACTTCCCTCACCACAGGCTGCCATGGGTTGCTTTTCCCTCCTGGCATCCTACTGTACTGACTAATCCTGACTGGAGCTGACTCTCTGGCCAGCACCACCCTCACAGCCACCCTCACTCCAGCCTCCGGGCTCATCTTGTCTCCACAGTTGGTAGCCTGGTGCGTGGGGCGTAGTGTCACCTCTCCCCAGCTTTCCAGCAACTCGCATTCCTGGCACCCTTCGCTACTACACACACTGTCCTCTCTGCTTTGGCATTCAATACAGTTGCCACACAGCCAGCCATATGCACACCCACGACCACAGAGGAACAGCACACATACCTACAGGATGGGGATGTGCAGAAAACTTTGACAATCTGTGAGCCGCAGAGAGAGCCAGCAGCACGCGAGCCCTGCCAAGCGAGCGGCCGCTGCTGACAAGTGCCCAAGATGCAGAGACACCCCAGCATGCAGAGCCATCAGACACCCTTGTGCCAGGCAGGTGGATGTGGGGTATCCCTGCTCTCTAAATCTTGGGGCTGCCAATGCTGCATCAGGCTCTGAAAGTGAGTGGTGATGGTGCCTTCTCCAGCCAGGTGCCCCAGGGTCAGCCAGGCCTGACCATGAAGCTCTTGCTCTGATAATGTTTCCAAAATCCATGCAACAGAACACCAGTTAATTGCATAAGGAAGCCAAATGGAGAACTTAATATATACCACGTAACCAAGGGAACAAGCCAACAAAGCAAATGTTCCAGCATCGGAAAACAGAGTACCAGTCACTCCCTGATGGAAAAACCTCCCTGTGGCACCCAACAGTTGCTGCGACCCGGCTCTGCCACAGGCTGTTCCCCCTTGGCTGTCCTCCTGTGCTCCTTCCCAGCTCCCCTTTGGGGTCACCTCAGTGCTCTGGGCTCGATGGGGAGATGTCCAGCTCCATTGCCTTGGGCAGGGAGAGCATATCTCACCCTCCTCCCCTCTCCCCAAGTAACGCCTGCAGAGCCGATGGGGGTGTTGGGGGCTCATTAGCTATCCCCAGTGTATCTTGATCCTGAGCACCATCTGATTCCTCACGGAAAGGAGTAAGGGTATTTTTTCCCAAGCTTTTCCCATGCAGCAAGCCCACCTGAGGGCTCAAGAAGAGACTCCCTTTGCTGGCCTTCACTTCCCTTTTATGTTTTGAGCAGCAGAGAAATAGCAATGATGACATTTAAATCATCAACAGAAGGCTGCAGAGTTAACACTCATTTGGTAAACAGAAGAGCACACACCTTCCAGAGCAAGCTGTCTGCAGGCTCTGCTGGCCAACACCGCACCAGCACACACACATGTGGAAGCACTTTGCAATTTGCTGGAGTCAGGATTTGGGTTGTTTTTTGTTTTTTGAAATAAAAAAAGGAGGCCAAGTTTAGAAGACTAAGATGGGGTTCCTCAAACTTAACCTCTATCAGGCTGCAGGAGGGATAATGCTTCCACTGTCAGAGCAGGATCTAGCCTGTATCTTGTGGTTAGGACACGATGGGGGCAGGCAGAGGGACTTGGTGGTGGAGCAGCCATGTACAGACATAATGAAGGCTGGAGGGTCAGCCCTTGGTGGTGCCAGCCAGCTCTGGGGGTGAAGGGCGCCTGGCAATGCCCCACACCACCCCCAAGGTGAGGAAGAGAGAGCAGCCCGGTGCTGGGGCAGTGGGAACCATGGGCACATCTGAGCTGGCGCAGCCACTGGTGAGGGAGTGCTCTCCCTGCCTGCACATGGCAGGGGGCCCAGAGAAAATAGGTCAAGAACTTCCTTTTAACCCCCAGCAACCATGCATCCTCCCACAGCACTGAGACCTACTGACTCGGTTCCAGCTGACCCTTTGTCTCTACCCCTTTGCCTGTGTTGCCCATGGTGTTGACCATGTGCACAGAGTAAATAAACACTGTATTTCTGGTCAGTATTTTGCCAGAGGGCTTGGGCAGAGGAAGGAGTTGTGAGGGCTGACAGCCCCAAAACACAGCTGGGAGGGCTCTGCAGGCACTAGCAGCGGCATGTGCCACCACTAGCGCTTGGGACTAAGTGTGAGGGTGGTAGTTTAATTTTGACTTTTTTCTGTTTTCTCAGGCTTACAAGTAAGTTTTACCCCGCTGAAAGGCACTGGACTGTGGTTATCTCTGCTGTCCCTGATTCTGCAGTGACTGCAGCTGGTGACACTGGTAACACCCAGTGCTGCTTAAGGAGGTTGCCTTTGTGCTCACCCGTGGCAGAGCCTGGGGCTCCCATGGTGCTGGCTGGCGAGGATCAGTCCTGGGAAGCCCCTGGCTTCCTCATACATGGCTTTTAGAGATCAAGGAGGAAGTGGTACCCCACTGCTGGGTCATGGGGCACCAAAGCAGGGCTCGAAGGATCCAGCCTATGAAACCTTCACCTCCTCAATGGCTTTGGAGTGACATTCCCTGCTCACTTTGGGACTGCCTGGCAGCAGATGCCACGCACCCTGGGCAGCAAGAAGTTGTTTCAGCTTCAGAGAGGCAGCTCTGAAATGCAGAGACTCCATCTGCCATGGGAACTGAGCTTCTGATGCTTCATCTCCCTGCTATGGACCTGCTGGGCAAAATACATCAAGCGGTGGAACCCCGAGCAACGACCTGGAGCTGGCAGGGGTGATCCCCACTGGCATCCCTCCTTACCCTTCAAGGGATGCTTTTGAAACAACAGGAATTTTAAAAGGATATATTTCAGGTTTTACACCCTGGGGGTGTGGGGCTTCATACAAGGTGCATGGAGCAGAGCTGAGCCCTGTCCCTGGTGGTGAGTGGGACCTGGTGCCGCAGCTCGTGCGTTACAGTGCTGCTGGTGCCACATGCTCTTGGAGATGGAGGTGGGTGGGCAGAGAGACTGAAATGTGGAGCAGACTTCTTGATAAACAGCCGGGGCCAAATTCAGCCCAGCAGCTAGTCCAATGCAATCAATGGAGCTAGAACAGGAAGGAACTAGACTACATCCATCTGTTTGTCATTAAGGAAAGCATTGAATAGTTAAGTAATTAAATACTGGAAGATGTGACTTTAACCCTTCCAAATACATACTGTACCAACAGGCTTCAGCTTTTGGGTTTCTGAAAAAAACAGCTTCCAGATTTGCCATTTGACAGACAAGGTGTGCCCATCTGCAGCAAGCCCCTGATGTGGCTCTTCTGCTGACGTGGGAAACTGCCTAATGGGAGGGTTTGGGGTGCATTTTCCCCAGAGCCTGAGGAGCCCAGGTCTGTGAAGAAGGAAAGGATGGAGCAGGGCTCATGTGTCCTGAGGCACAGCTCATTTCTGTGCTGGTGTGACATCTAGTAGAAGGTGAGAGGGTTTTCAGGCAGGAGGTTGAGAAGAATCAAAGTGAGGTGTCTCCCCTATCATGACACAGGGCTGGTCGTCCCTGTTCCACCCAGCAGATAACAGCCACGACCTGTCCTTTCCTTTTGATCACTGCAGGGCAGTTTCCCCCACCAGTGGCATGTACTTCTGGGGTTGGATGGATGGGGTAGGTGATGCTGGTGCCTGCCAGGTGTGCAAAGCAACTTTCTTCTGCCACATCCATAAAAGACTGCACTCAGAGGTGGTCCTGGGTCGTTCCAGCTGGCTTTGGTTCAGCACTTGACGCATAATTAAACCATACAGTCAGGATTGCAGAGGTCTCATCTGAGCTTCCCTTCCTTTTTATAGCCCTGCCCTACCAGGCCAGCACAGCTCTGATGCACACTGATCACACGACAGGCTGTGGGCTGAGATCTGCAGTTCTTTACAAGCAAGGTTCAACTACCAGAAGTCATCTGCAGTGCTCTCCCATGACTCCAAAGACAAACTAACCCCAGCTCCCAGTTCTGGTGCTGCTTCATTAATGTGGAAGGCAGCTGAAATTTGCTGTATCAGAAGAAAACCAGGTGCAAAACACCCAGCCCTGGCAAGCTATGAAGCAAGCTCCCTTTAGGGAGAAAAAACGGGGAGTACCCCATGAGCATGGAGCCAGTGCTGCAGAAATTACAGAAGCACAGAATGAATCACAGAATGATATTGGGTTGGAAGGGACCTCTGAAGATCAATCCCCTGCCAGAGCAGGTCCACTTAGAGCAGGTTGCACAGAAACGTATCCAGGCAGATTTTTAATTTCTCCAGAGACGGAGACTCCACATCCTCTCTGGGCAGCTTCTTCCAGAGCTCTGCCACAAAGTAAAAAACTTCCTCCTCAATGGAACTTCCTATGTTCAAGTTTGTGCTTGTTAACTCTTGTCCTGTCACTAAGCACCACTGAAAAAAGACTGTCCACATCCTCTTGATACCCATCCTTTATGTATTTATAAGCATTGGCTTATCAGCTTATCATGATGGCCACCCTGGTCCCTCCACCCCTGCAGCAGGAATAATTCGCAAATGTTCTGTGAAGGGATGCAGCGCCACACAAACCCTCTCTGCAACAAACCAAGGAAATTTACAGTGCCAAATGCACTGTGGCTGCAAACAGAGTCACCAAGCACTGCTCAACTGCTGGCAGCTTTTGCTGGGAGAGAAGCAGCATCTGACAGGTCCTGCAGCCCTGAAGACTAGCGGGTGCAATGCCAGCAACTGCCTAAGAAGCCATGCCTCCCTTCTGAGCGGCTGGGCTGTTGAAGGGGGCTGAGGCAGTGCAGAAGAGTAAGGGATGCCCCATCAGAGCCTTGCAGCCATGCTGCATGGGAAGCGGAAGAAATGGCTCTGTGGGTCACCCTGAATACAGCCAGTCCAGCTCCCCCTGCTCCTCTGATGCCTGACTTCCCCTCTCAGTGCTGCCTGCCTTGTACCCTCCTTGTGCTGAGTCCCCAGCACCACTTGCTGCTAGCCTTGGCTCTGCTCAGCATCACCCAGCCCCAGTAACAATGGCAATGTGGCAAAAGTACCAGGCTCCTCTACCACCTCACTGGGGCCTCCTTGGGCTGGAGGAGCTTTCCCTGGGCCTCCAAGCAGGGAAAGCACACCACTTGTTCAAAGGAAGTGAAACAAAACCAGGAGACTTACAGAGAGCCCTTGTTCCAGCGAGTCTGTGTTCACGATAATGGGAGTAGGGTTGGCCTGTGAGAAGACAAAAGTGGGATGTCACTGAACTGAGCGATGAACCCAGTGCTTTGTGGTACACTGCCTCTTCCGTGGCTGTGCCACCACAGGCAGAAGAGACCAATTCAAGAAGGGCTTTGCTCTTGTCCCTTCTCTAAGTGCCCAACAGCCCTGAGACCGAAGCAGGGCCACAGCATGGCTCTGGTCACTGGTTCTCTCCTCAGGCCTGGTGTGCCCCCAACACCTCATGACCCTGGCTGTTGGGAAGGAGACAGGGAAGACTCTCCCAGCTTCAGGACAGAATTCCACCAGCACCAAAAGTTACTTGGAATCCACTTCCTGACGGGTTAGGAAATAGGAACAGAGAAGGAAGTCTTTCTAGTTAAAGATACATATCCAACAGTCCTGGCCTGGGGCCTTCACACACCTTTCAGCAGCTGCAGCTGCCCCACCTAAGCACGGGGCCACCATGCCCTGGGACAGGACGCCGCAGCGTTTGGTCCCTCATCCTCGATACCCAAGGGGAAGCCCTCTGCTCGGCAGGCTTGGCTCACCTCCCCTGCACCACCTGCCTCCCCCCTCTCTTGCAAGACTCTCCACAAACTTCCTCCAGGGTCCCCGTTAGCCCGTTGCACATCGCAGCGGGGCGCGCAGGGCGAGCGCCGGCAGCAGCAAGCCCGGGGGGGCCACGGCAGCAGCGGGCTCCCGCCGCCCGGAGCTGTCCAGCGCCGCAACGTCCTGAAGCCTCCGCGCCGCCCCGGGCAGCCGCTGGGGCAGGCAGCAGGGGAGGGATCTGTTTGAGAGGCAGCGCGAAGGACGAGAGGCAAAAAGAGAGAAATTCAAAGTTAATTGCAAGGTCGACGTCCCTGGCCTTGGGCCTTGGGAAGTGGTGCAGAACCTGGAAGGTCAGGGGTACGTCTGGGGGTAAATTAGGGGGATTGTTTTTATGAGGAGGCGCCTGAAACCAAGGCAGAATGTGAAGAGAGCTGGCGAGCGGGTCAAGTGGAAGGTGAGGTGGGATCGGGCAGGGGGGGATAAAGCAAAAAAAGTCGTTTCTTAACAGTCTTCCAGCTTTAACTGTGCTCTTATTTCCTTATGTTGTGCCTGTTAGATGTGGATTTTTTAGATGGACTAAGAGTGACTACAAGGAGGGAAGCTGGTACAGTGAGTTGGTTGTTTTTTCTAGAAGCATTTGATCAGAATATGGATTCAGTTTTGGGTCTCTCACTACAATAAAGGCATTGAGATTCTTAAGCAAGTCCAAAGAAGGCCAAGAGAGCTGGTGAGGGGTCTGGAGTACAAGTCTTGTGAGGAGCAGCTGAGGGAGCTGGGGGGGGTGGTTCAGCCTGGAAAGGGAGGCGGAGGGGAGACTATCGCTCTCTACAACTACATGAAAGGAAGTTGCAGCGAGGTGGAGGTTGCTTTCTTCTCCCAAGGAACAGGTGATAAGACATGAGGAAACAGCCTCAAGTTACACCAGGGGAGGTTTAGATTGGATATTAGGAAAAATACTTCACCAAAGGGGTTATCAAGCATTCAAACAGGCTGCCCAGGGAAGTGGTGGAGTTGCCATCACTGGAGGTTATCTAAGATGTGTAGATGTGGTGCTGAGGGACATGGCTTAGTGGTTATTTTGGCAGTGTTACATTGATGGTTGGACTCAATGGTCTTAAGAGGAACCTTCTAACCTAGATGATTCTATGATTCTTATTCAGGATTCATGTCATTGTTCCAAGGCTCCTACAGAGGACAGCCAGACCATGATGGGGAAACACTAAGAGACATGAACCCTCTGCCTTAGGGCATCAGAAACATCAGAGTCGGGTCAGCAGCAAGCAAGTCAAGGTGTGAGCTAGTGTGGCAATTAACAGGAACCACTATCTGTCCAGTAATGTGTGGGGCTGGACTGCACAGCCCAACGTCTCTGTGAGTCTGATATTTTTTGAAGAGCAGGCTACCTCTTCATTGCCATTCTCTGGGTTTATAAGCCCTCCAAAGAGACCAACATCCTCACATAACCCAGCACAACAGTCCCCACCATCTCCTGTTTTAGTTGGTCGTATTTCTGGACTTTTCACTCTCCTCATTTCGTATGTGGGAGAGTTAGGGATCAACCAGATTGTGGTTTAAATCTTAGACTGAAAGGTTCTGCTCTCATATGGATGGAACAGGAGGTAGTTAATTTGATTTATTCAGATGCTTTCTGATCTTTCTTGCAGCTGTAACTATTGGTTACAAAACCATAGTTTTTATGGCAATTAATTCTCTAGCTCAGGCAAATATGACCACTTACAAGCACTCCTGCCAAACCCCTCCCACACACATAAGAGAATCACAATTTTCAGGTCCAGTGTCTTGGGATCTCCATGGCCCAGAAGCAACGTTAAGCTGGGAATACCCCCTCTCTGGCAGTACACAGTCCCTGTATTTAATCCAGATAATTTGTGAGATAGCATATATTAAACTTGGCACTGGCTTTTATTAGTCCCCAGTGAAGTCCTAGGAAGGGATTCCACATTTCAAGGCAAAAAAGAAGCACTTCTACTGCCAGCAATTAAGAAACAATGGATGTTTGAACCTGATGTGCCAGAGGCCAGCTCTTATTAGATGAGTTTCCAGGAAGGATGAAGATGAGGCAGCCTCAGTGAGTGTAGCCTGTCACATGCCCCGTGATTTATTACATGAATTCAATTCCACAAATAATGCTTTGGATCCCTCCCATGGAGAAAGGCTCTGTATGATAATGTTACAGAGGCTTTTGCAGGTCCAGCCTGAGTCCTCCACTAAGCCCCACTCCAATCACTATCTTTGTAAAATTACTAATAGCCCACAAATCACACATCACATTGCCTCACTCACACACTGGTGAGCCCTAAGGATATATTTTGTCTAGCATGCTCACTGCGCACTGAGCATCCTTTACAGCCATTCCACACTAGTGATTTTTACATCTCAAAATACTGCTAGGAGCACAATTTCCCACTCAGGCTCCAGATGGGACCCAGAAGATGCTGAATGTGAGTGGCTGCTTTAAAACAAAGTCACACATGGTCAGGAGGAATTCAGACCAGGAATCCCCACTTGCCTCCCGTGGCTGGCTATTTCAGCTACTACAAGAAAGGTGTTTGGACGTTAGCTCCAAGTTCCGTTTTTAACATTGCAACATTTGCATCTTGCTTGTTCTACTGCAGATTCAGACAAGACCTAAAACTCAGAAATAAGCAGAGGGTCTGAAAATTAAAAGTCTCTGCCTCCCTCCACCAAGCAAGCACATGAGCTGATCCCTCTGCTAGCCAAGGGAGGAGAGAGAACGTAATCATTTTTTGCTGGGCAGCAGGAACATGCTGGTGAATTAACCATGCCCTTAATTCTATAGGGAATAGTAAGTAATTTATGCCCTAAGGAGCAGGGTGCTGCTGCATGCAGGGAGGCGAAGGAGCAGGGCTGTGCATTCAGGTCACATTCAATGGGAGCTTTCAGATCTCTTCCATCTAAACCGCTTCATCACACGATTATTATTTACCAAGGCCTGCTTGTGCTTGGAGGGTTTACAAAGGGAAAGAAAAGAGGCCTGAACCCTATGGTGCTTATCCCATGATAGCAGGACCACCAAAGCCCAGCAGATCTGGAGGTACCCTAAGCTCTCTCCATCAGGCAGAGGTGCAGGGAGCTGCTCAGATCCTTTGGCTTGGGGGCTGGAGGCTGTGGGGCAGGTGGGATTCAAGGAGGACCTTGGGGAGCGAGGGAATGCACAGATGCAGAAAGACTGATCTAGGCGCAAAGCCAGTGAGGCAGAGGACAGCTGTTGGGAAAATCTGGGCAGCAACATGAGCTGAAGGGAATAGTGGTGAAGGGGGATAAGGTTTGAAGGTCACAATTCAAGAGTTTTCTGGTCTCATGGGGACTCAGAGAAGCAGAGCCTTGCATTCACCTGTGTTGAGGCACCAGAGCTCGAGAACTGCACGAGGGTCCTAGTGGCAGCCACAGCTCAGGTGCAGCCCCCAGCAAGGGACTGGCTCCCTGCAGAGGCTCTGGGAGAGCCCAGAGCCCATCTAAGGTCAGCTGCTTCCATGACTGAAGCCAGAAGGAGGTTGTAGGTCTGCATACAGGGCAGGAGGAACATCTCCTCCCTGGCGTCCCACAACCCCACTGGCTGGAGTGATTCCACTTCAGTGTGTGCAGGGAACAGCAGAAGAGCTGGCTGCACCCAGACACACCTCGGGGGCAGGATGAGGCCTTGGAGAAACATCTTTAGATACCACCTCTGGGCAGTCACCTGAGAGGAACTACTGCTGTTGGGGCTGTATTTCCAATGGGTGACTGCCCTTGGTAGCCCAGAGGCACTAACAGTCACCTGGGAGCAGCCAAGCCCCAAACATCTATAGGTATCTCCTTTCCTCTCTGTTTCTTTTGCTGTCATCTGCTGGGGCAGGGGTAGGAGTTGCAAAACATGAAGATTTTCCAAAAATTCCAACGCCAAAAAAAGCTGAAGTTAAATGGAGGAGGTTTGTTATCTTGCTTTTGAGGGCTGAGTTTTGCCCTGAGGCATTTCCCCAAGGACTGCTCCCAGGGCTGGCACATGGGAGCTGAGTGGGGAAACTCTGAACTGAAAGTTCAAGATACTCTCTCCAGAACTGAAATCCTGAAGTTTTGCAAAAGCTTCACATCCTCCACAGAGCCGGCACAGAGGCCAGCCCACAGAGGTCTGGAAGTATGTACCTCCTCCAGACAAAATAAATCTGCTGCAGATGTCCCAGTCCAACAGCAGCTGGATTGTGCCCACATATAAACTCATTTCCATTTTAACAAGCAACAGGACTCAAACAGAAGCCTCTAGAGGTGACAAATACCAAGTCTAGTGCCCAGAGCTGGTCTCTGCAGAAGGCTGGTGTGCCCCATGTATCATGGACAGAGAGATGTGCAAGACAGGGTGGCTGGGCTAGTGCATGAGAAGCAAAGTACTTACTTAACTCCTTTATTTCTGCAACTCACCCTGATTGGATCAGAGTGAAAAGTCAATCTGCCTTGTAATATCTTTTGCTTCATACCATCTGAGGTATAATAATAACACACAGAAGGAAATGGCTTTGGATATAAGTGATGTTCAGTCTTTACATCCTTTTAAAAGCTGTCAGGGGCAGAGGCCAAATAAGGAGATGCCCAACAGAAGCAGCTAAACAGGGTGGGCTCACTGGGCGGCTTGTAGCTCAGTTCCATCTGCTTCAGCTTTTATTTTTATGGGTGTTAAACCACAGAGAAGGCTGTGCATTTACACCTGTGAAAGCAGCTGCTCTGTGGTAGGACTCCTCAGTGCCAGGTACCTAGCTGTGAAGACACAGGTACTGGCTAGGGGATGCCGAGGCAGTGGGGTCGGCTGAGGGATGCCCAGACACCAACAGCCTCCTGCTGCTGGGGGTAGGGTTTGCACTGAGCTACTGAACTAATTTCACAGGAATGAGCCCCGGTCCTGCTGGTGCAGCACATACAGCAAGCCCGTGCTCAGCACTGCTCACCCCGATAAGCACCAGCTTGCTCATCTGCTTCACACCAAACTGCCTTGCCCTTCACACAGATGCTGGGTTTCCCAATGCTGGGGCTGTCTCTTGTACAGACCCAGAGTCCAATGCGTGGCTGCTAAAACCATCACCTCTTAAAACACCTGAGATGACACGGCTCCTCCACAACAACCTGGGGGCACTTCTGAGGGTGAGGCAGGACAGGAACCCACTCCTGAGGGGTTCCTGAAGGGTGCCTGAAGCGAGGGACAAGACAAGCTCCATCTCTGTGCCTGCCACAGGAGCAGAGTGTGGAGCAGAGAGGTGCTGGCACCCTTCCTCCATTCTGCTCCGAGCCCCCACATAAGCCTGCATGCCCACAGACCTCCCAGCTTTCACCTGGCCATGACCAGGGAAACCACCTCACAGACTAGCCATCAAAGAAATGATGCATGGCACATCCCTTCCCAGAACCGAAGCGTGGCTCCCAGATGGCCCATGAGATTTAGGGCTTTTCCCACATCTCAACACCAAATCCACACTTTGGCTTTCCTTTCCTTCCCTTCTCAAGGCAGGAGGTACCACACTGCTGCCAGAGGCTGGTCCCCTTCTTGCAGCTTCCTGTGCTCACCCTCTTTTTGCCTTTGTGAGCTCTTTATATGGTGGCCAGAGCCAAAGGTGTCTGGAAGCATCAGAGGGCTGCAGAGTCCTTAGAGAGAGCTGTATCCCCCAGGGGTCCCATGGGCTGGGATGGAGAAAGGGAGCTGAAGAAAATGGAGGCTGGAAACTTCTGGAGGCTGAAGAATTTTGTGGCCAAAGAGGAGTCTCCCTTACCTTTAACTGGGCTGGACAATATAACTCTCTTTCCATGTTTTCCTCACCCACTGCAAAAGAGACTGTTAGCTGGCACCATTTAGGTAGGGGAAGGCACATGCCACCCAAAAGCATGTCTGCATGAAGGGGAGCAACAGGTTAAGTCCCATGCCTTTCTTCTGCATGGCTCAAAATATGGCACAGACGTAGGAAATGATGCTGGGGCCAACTACAGAGCTTGCAGCAGGTGCCCAGGCTCCCTGTGTCAGTATCAGCCAGCCAGGCATCAGCTGCTGCCCCTGTACTCAGCTCCCAGCTGGTGTGGGGGGCTGTGGGCGAGAGCCAGCCCTCCTCTCCAGGCTGCTCCTCTGGGCCATTTTGCTGGTACGAGCAGGCTCCAGGGCTGCAGTGGCAGAGTCCCTCCCCCACAGATGCACCTCAGCACCAGCTCAAAGCACCATGGCCACCTGGAAACAGGGAACACGGGGCTTAAAAAGTCCCTGGTCACAAGGATCTTTGGCAAAGCCACTGAAGTGCCCAAAGTGTAATGCGAACACATGCAGCTACTGAGGGTTTTATCTTTGTTTTGGTGCCTATTTCTTGAAAGTGTAAGCTTTAAAGGGGACTGAAAAAAGCCTTCACCCAGTGGGGAAGGAAGCAAGCTTCCCCAAACAGAAGCTCTGTGGAGTCTAAGTTTCCATTAAGGCCACCATTAAGGCCAGCGTGTTCATACTTGAAAGTTAGACATCCTGTTCCAGGCTCAGCCCTCTAAAATAAGTGACCCAGATTGCAGAGATGCTGGGCTCCAGTAGCTTTCATCTGACCTGGTGGTACCAAATAAAAATTGACTCAATTCCTTTTTTCACAGGAAGAGTAATTATCATCTGAAAGATTCACGTGCTTTATTCCCCCCTCTAGACAAGTACCTACGTACAGAGGGGGAAACAAAAGAGTGAATAAGGGTCAATGTTAAAATAAAGACTTCTTTGGTCCCTGGGATTCAAATTTGTTTTCTTCTCTTCATTAAGTTCCAGTGCACACCTAGTTACAAACTTGAGAAACACGTTTCTGTGGGACAAAAGCAAAGCAAGATGCATCAACAGAGCCTCAAACTAAATTCCAGTTAATACGATGATGACGAGGGTATTTAGGGCTTGGCCCAGCATGCTCCGAAGCACCACATACCCCCAGAATAATTACAGCCTTTGAACAGTCCTTCAGCAAGCCCCATCCAAGTGAGCTTCTGCAGACTAAAACATGAACTTCATTTCAAATTCAAGTATTCTGAACTTGTTAAATACTGTATAAAAAGCTTTTATCTCCAAGTCCCTCATATGTGTTCATAGCATACTGTTGGGTTTGCAACAAGGGCCCTTGCGGGATCCCTGTATCATCCCATCTTTGTATGTGTTAAAACCAGCTGCGAGCATTAGCATAGCTCATTGCACCCAAGGCGCTGGCACAACATTACAGTGAAGAGTTATGACCATTAACAAGTGGTAGCTGTGATGCCGAGCCAGGGACACACCATTCCTCCCACCAGTGCCCCAACCACACCGAGCTCCTTGTGCCCCAGTGACGACCAGTGCCGGACCTGCCCTCTCCTATCACCCAAAGATGACGCTCCCCTCCAAGAGCATCCTGCATGAGGCCATTTGCCACAGCAAATAGCCATGGCCACAGCTGATTATGGCCTGATTAATCTTAATTACTTCCTCTCTCTAAATGAGCAACCATAGCTAAAGAAGAAGGGGAAGCTCCCCTCCTTCTGTCATGGCACTAGACACACCAAGGAGCTTACAAGGCAAATCACCAGAGATGGCGATTGCTTCTGATTTGCTTCAACCTCCTACGCACCTCCACACCCTGATGGACCTCCAGTATGGCCATACCCTGGCTTTCTCTCTTGTGCAACCCCCCAACATGGGATTCCCTTCTCTTGAGCGCTCCCTGAGGAGGATGGCCGGCAGATCCTGGCACTGGTTACGACTGTGCTCAAGCAAGTCTCAGCCATGTAACACCCAAAATCATGGTGGGGTGGGAAGAGCACAGCCATGGGGGCACAGGAAGCATCCCTCTGGCAGGGGTGAGAGCAGGTGCTGCTGTGGCAGAGGCTGAAGGTCTCACACCCACAGATTCTTCATGAGGAGCCACCTCTTCCACATTGGCTACATCCCCACTGAAAGCTGCCCATGCACGGGCCTGCCTGCATCCCCAGTAAACTCTTCTCCTTCTCTGGACACGTGGCAGGACCATGTCCTTCTGGTTTTGGGGGGTACTTTAGTCTTCTTCTACATGTTGTGCTGTTGTGGTTTCTCCCCACTATGTGGTTTCAGGTGCTGCCTTTACAGTGGAAGCTGCATCTCCGCTATGGTTACTTTGGACACCATCTCCAGTGCCTCTCTCTGTCCTGCTCCAGGGATCCCTCTAGCAGCTTGACACTCCAAAAACAGCTGTGGGGTGCAGCTCTGGGGCTACGGCCCAGGCATCTGAGCTGTCTGGCACACAGTAGTTAGGAAGCCGGCTGAAGAGTTCAGCTCAGTCCTTCAACTTCCTTCTCTAATGCCAACATTATCCCCTACTGAATTCATGGGATGTGTCAGAAAGGTCAGCAAACAGAAGCAGACAGCCCAAGTCTGAGCAATTCATGTGCTCAAGGGAAGGGGAAAAAGTCTTACAGGTGAATAAAGAAACCAAGGAGACAAATGTCCTCAGCTGTCCACTCCTAAATGAACTCGATATGCTTTGGCAAGGAACACTGAGAACATCTGACTTTCCTCAGCCTGGTTGAAGGGATGGGCAACAGCAGGACATGGAACACTCCAGTAAGGGCAAAGGGAACCAGCTCACCCGGCATCTGGGTGTTAAGGCATAAGTTTCACCAGTAGACACACAGGGAAGGGACAATTATTTTATAAAGCATCAACTGGGCCCTGGTTCCAGCTGGGCGGCAGGAAAGAAAAGTCAGGACCATCAGAAATATCAGCTGCCTCCCATGTCCATGGGGCAAGGGGCTGAGAGCGAGTGTGAGGCTGGGTGTTGGGAGAGGAAAGCAGCTCAGCGTCTGGTTATAGCAACTCAACTGGGTGATGACGGCAGGATCACCAGACGGAGATGCCCAAGAAATAAGCTGAGAGGTGAAATCAGATGGAGGAAGATATATTAGGAACAGACACGCAGATTTACACATCATGAGTGAGGAGGTGACAAACAGGTCTGTGGGATGGGAATCAAACTCTCACAATGAGGGAGTGGAGTGAGATGAGGAGTGGTGGAGAGGGAAGACCCTTCTGGGACTCCAGCTGGTGGGAGTACCCACCGGAACAGATGCTGGAGGGAAAGGGGGTGGGGG
>VZRU01016219.1:131785-149894 GCA_013398155.1 Pedionomus torquatus
CCTTCAAACCGGGTCCCGGTCGTGGGATGCAGGGTGCTCCCGAGGCACTGGCACAGCTGTACACATGTGCTCTTCAGGAATGACACTCCAGCAACCCAGGCCCCGGATGATGGGTGACATCGAGAGATGATGCGCCACTTCCCTCACCGTGGCTTCAGGGTTTGGTTTGGACAAGGGATGGCCGGGTTCCAGGGACTGGGCATTCACAGGGGCCAGAGAGTGCACAACGGGGTTGAGTTCCACCCCAATGGAAGGCAGGCCACCAGCTCTGCCACCGAGCCACGAAGTGGTGCAAGCAGGAGGCTGGGAGAGCAGTTCCATTGCTACACTCTGGCTCTGAACCAAAGCAGTAACATGGGAGAGCTCCCGCAGCAGCAGAGCACTGAAGCTTACAAACCACCCTGCAAAAACACCCCATGTGATTCAGCTCTGCAAAATCTGCTGCTGCACAGAGGGGAAAGCACTGCACGAGACACACCGAGGGAGCAGGAATGAGCCATGCAGCAATGGGACCGCAAAGTGCTTGTGAAGCAGCAGGCAGAGCTTGCCCCAGGCTTCAGCAATGAATGCAGCACCAGGATCAGCCGGAGTCTCCCCCTTGCACTACAGCACAGTGACCCCTCACTTGCTCTGCTGTAGCTCCTCCTGCAGTCCACTATAGCAGGGCTGTGAAATGATTCAGTCTAAAAACACCCCTTAAGAGACGGGGATAACCTGGCAAGACATCACTGTTTTCTGGATGCACGCAGGTGGGAATCTGGTGATGAGGCGGAGGAAGCAACACTGGCCAGGCATGATGCTCTCCATGCCACTGCTTTGGGCACAGATGCTGGTGTGCCTGAGCAGTGCCAGCCCCAAGAGCTATCTAGGCCACAAACCACAAGACTCGTTGGCCCAAGTCTCAATACTTGGATTAATTTCTAGATGCAGTCCCAGCAAGGCTCCTACAAGGTGCTTTGTACCTGTGGGCTGCAGGGCTCCGCTGGGCACTGCCCTGGAACAAACCCTCACCTCCTGTAGGAGCACAAGGTGTGCTGGAAATGTTTGTCCTGCTTCAGCTACTTGTGGTCTAACCTCCCAGACAGGCAGAGCAAAGCAAGAGGAGGCAGCATGCAGCAGAGAGCACCTTTTAAAGGGCTTACACTCAGATCCACAAGTGGGATTATTCCCAAACCCACACTCATCCATTGTCTTCCTTCCCCTGCAATTCCTCTCCCTCCTACCAATGCTGAGGATCTCTCAGCATAGTTTGATACTGATCCTCCAAATCCCAAAACCAAAATCCTTCATGAGCAGTTATCATGGCTGCTCTATTTATAACAGTGCTGGTATTGCCTCTGCCACTAGAATCCTGATTTCCATCCAGCCCAATGCCATTAAGATGCAGCAACGTTTCCCCAGCTCCAGTGCTCCAGATAGGAAGCAGCTGGCCTGCCAGGCTCTGCCTTCAAGCTTGGTTTGTTCCTTTAAAAAATGGCAAGGAGAGCCTGTTTGTTTTGCAGTAATGCATCCAGGAGACTTGTCCTCAGCCTCCTGAGATGCTGAGGTGGCTGCGAGGGGAAGTGGAGCATGGATGGGTGGAGGTAAGGCCAGCAAATATTGTGCTGTTGGCATAAAGGCACTTTAAGAGCCCCGCTGGTTGGTTGGTGCTATGGGAGATGGACTCAACACTTCACTTGGGTTGCAGCAGGAACGTGGTCAGTTACCTGACAAGGCAAAGCAGGACAGGGAGAACCTAGGTGCTGCTGTGAGGGTGCTGCACTAGGTCATTCTTGAAACTTGAGCAAAACAGAGATCCCACAGGGACAGTGTGGTGGCTGATGGCACTCTTGGCCAAGGCACTGATGGGGCTGGCCCCTGCTCAGTCTCCATCCTGCTGAGATGCCTGTGACTCAGTTCTCGCTTTCAGTCATGCGCAAAACCCATTTGTGAGAATCTGTGTGCCAGTTGCCCCAGCAGCTCTGCTACCCTGATGGAGGCAAATGAAGCTGCAGCATGAATCCAGAGGGAGGGTGTATGGACTCCAGGCTTGACTGGATGACCTTGGAGCAGGACACTCCCCAAAGCCTCCCCCCTCACCACCCCCTTTCCACCCTGTATGGGGAGCACTGCATGCACTCGTACCATCATGAAATAGCCAGAAAAGTCTGGGGGTCCGCCAAGGATCTTACTTTTGCCACTGGTTTTAGACAGAAATAGAGTAGGAACAGGCGGCCATGCAATAGCCTTTGGTTTGACAGCCTGGTGGTACTACTGACTTCTTCAACCTTTGCTGAAGCTGTATATTGAGCTGGAAGAACTGAGATCTAAGCATTTCATTGTTCATCTCCACAGCAGGAATAGCAAGAGCCTCTAGTAAAGCTGAGGCCATTCAACCTCAAAATGTCCACTAAAGTGACAGCTCTTATTGACACAGCCCATGCTGACCCCCCTTTGAGCAGCATCTTCCTTGGGACACAGGCAGCTGGCTGCCCAGCTGACTGTCCCTGCTGTGCAGGGCTGATGTACAGTTCAGTCTGACCGTGTGGCTGTAGACACCCTCCTGGCTCCAGCGTTTGGGCTTTCAAGCCTGTGTCTGCAATGTCAAAACACAAAACTGCTGGAGAGCAGCTGAAGGCAGAGCCCTGAAGTGACCTCCAGACTCAAAGCGACCCAAGTGACACCAGGGCAGCAGCCAGAGCCTCTGGGCTGTTGGTTGCTTCTTTTCTTCTCTGGTTAACTAAAATTAAACATTCTCTTGAAGGTGCATGAGGTTGCAGTGGGGTCCCTCTGGGAGATGGTTCTCCTCTGCTCCTATTGCTTGATGCTTCCCAGGATTTTGGGGTCACAGGCATGATGCTGCCAGGCCCAAGCTGAGATAAAGCAGTGGCCAGTCTGGCCTGCAGCGATAGCTTTGGCTGCTTTGCTTTGCCAGCCCACAAAGAGAACACAGGGTGGTGGGGACACCAGGGCATGTGCAACCTCATGGGGGGCTTCTTAGGGAGACTGCATTCATTGTCAGACATTCACCCACCTCAGGGACCTGCTTCATTTCCCTGACTCTCCTTGCAATGGCAAACAGCTATTTGGCGCTTCCCCTCTCACACACCTTGCAGAGAAAAGGCAGAACGGGGGGCTGCAGGCAGGTCAGCAAGGAGCAGGAAGCTCTCAGTGGGTCTTTCTGCAGCTGCAGCATCCACCACACACCAGTCTCATCCAGAGCCATTGCGGGTGCCCACAGCCAGGCAAAGGTGCAGAACATGGGAACGCCCTTCTCTTTGGTCAAAGGCAGGTCAGGAGAGAGGAAAAAACACTTGAGAGAAGGACAGGCGAAGCAGACAGCCAGTTATCATGCCGGCGGCACGGCCTGCCTTTCTCTGCCATATCCCCTGGGGAGCTCTGTGAACCTTTTTGGCACTTGAACTGTGGGTTATAGGGCAGACGGACCCATCTTCTTCAGTGGCAGGTGCAGCAGGGAGGGCTCCTAACACCCTGCCAGGGCATTTCTGTAGAGCTGTGCTAGGTCCTCCCTGGGCTGGGGACATTTTTCGCTAAAGCGAAAAATGGCTCAGTGCCATCCCACACACCCATCACCTGCAAAAGTGGCAGCACCCTCTGCCAGTGAGCTTTCCTGCAAGTTCAGAGCATGCATGGAATGTCTGTCCTCTGAAGCAGTCCCAATAGCTCTCTCCATCACGTTCAGACCTGCTCTTGCTCTGTGCCAGCTGCTGGGCTGAGCAGGGACACTGCCGTGGCACTGGCGTCAGGCAGTGAAGCCACAAACCCCTTGGCAGACAGGAAGAAGGGAGGGATGCAGGGGCAGGCAGCCATGGGAGCAGTGGCATAGCACTGGCATGATGACAGGGATGAAGTCAGGGTGGCTACAGAGCCGTGCTGGGAGACAGGAGAGGGTAATAGGGGAAGAGCAGCACTTCCTCGCAGGCACAGAGTTTCTCCTCATCAGAGGCATTGTTCTTCTTCCATTTATCTTTACAGCTGGCTGCTCTCTGCTCCTCACATAGAGGATGAAAACGGCAGTAACTGAGAGAAGCAGCCTTGCTGCAAGCCTGTGGGTGCAGGCGAGCGGCACTGTCTATGTGAGTATCCTTGTGGGTCTTCCTGCTGCAGATGCACACAAGTCCTGAGCAGCCCTGCTGGGGCAACTGTGGTGCTTGGGGAAAGGTTGAAAAGGAGGACTTGGCAAATAAAGCCCCACAAACCCCAGACCTCAGGCAGAATTGTGCCTCTGAGTGCCTCAGTCGGGCATTTCAGCTGTCCAAGTCCCTTTGCTCTTACCCTGTTGCTGGGCTGAACATCCACTTTTCCATGGAAGCATGGTTTCAGCACACTAAGCCTCCCCGTCAGGAAGAACATGTTGCCGCTTTATTTACTGGTCCCACTTCCTTTGCAGCAGCCATTTGCACGCTGCAGAGCTACTCGGAGTCCACATGTAGCCCTTACCAGCAGACAGAAAATTTCCTGTTCCTGGAAGTATTTGTGCAGAGAGGCAATTTATTTCTCATGTCTTCCTGGCTCAAGCAGGTTACGGTGGCTTTTGCTGTGCCTCTCACTGCTGGGGAGAGCTGCAGGCTGCGGGGAGGACAAAGCCAGGATAACAGAAAACTTACTCACATTGACGGGTGTGATAAAAGAATTACACTTACTTCAGGCAGGATAAGCCAGTTCATCATCTTGGTTTTTATCAGCGGCAGGGTGTCTGCTACAGCTCTTGTTCTGGACTGATAGCACTTGGGGGCAGAAGTTCTGCCCTGTAGTTGGTGCCCTCCTGCCCTAGCAGTAAATATCACCTGTTGTAGAAACTTTCCTGATTCTTCCAGGTGCCATTTGCCATCTCAAATGTTTTCCTGAAACCTGCTTTGGAAATGCCTGTTGCAAAAATTGTATGTCGAAGGCTGGGGAGCAAGAAGTCACCATGGAGGTGGGCAGGAGCTGGGTAGGAGCTGGGTATGTAGGTGTTACCCAGCCTGGATGCTGTCCTGCACACTGGCGCTGTTGAGAACCAACTCAAGAGGTGATGCTGGGCAGGAGCTGAAGTGTCCTCAGTGCCTTCATGCAGGATGCAAAGCAGGGCCTGTGCTGTGGTCCATTGGCACAGCCTGCCCCCAGGCATGGCTGATTCTGTGTTGTGGTCCAGAGCGCTGCCACAGGGAACTGCTCCCACTCTGACAGGGAACAGGCTCACCACTGTGTCAAAGGAACCCAAAGCCCAGCTTTCATCCCATACCTCAGCACCCCAGCACTGCTTGGTCCCAGTTTCCAGGAAAGCTGCTGGGTCTCCACAAAACGCTGAGTTTCAGGCAGGACTATGGGCATAGCTGAGCCCAGCACTGAGGACTACCATACCAATGGCTTTTCCCCTCCAGGTGCAGTCAAGCTGTGAAGTGGCCATCCTCTGGGATGAAAGTGGCTACAGATGAGACAGCCCTGCCAGAGCCCGGCCCTCTCAGAGCCCTGTCCTGCCTATCCGGGTTCCCACCACCCCTCCCTCTCAGGGCAAGTGACCCTGGCTCTGGGATGGCAGTGGTGGTCCCCAGGGAGGGGCAGCCCCCAAAGCACCAGTGCCTGGCACCAAGAACCAGCTTGGGACCCAACACAGGCCAGGAAAGGAGGAGGCTGAAAATAAAAAAAAAAAAAGCTTCAGAAAAGAATGACAGGAATTATTTCAGGGCTGGAACAACCTGCCTCACACTGAGTGAGTGAAGAAGCCAATCTGTTTAGTTTATCTGAGCGAAAGTTAAGAGGGAACTTAGATGCATCTATAAATACCTACATGTTGGGAACATTTCTGATCGCTACGGTCTTTTATCCTAGCAAACAAAGGCAGCAAAATTTCCTGGGGCTGTGAGCTAAAGTGAGAGAAATCCAGGCTAATGGCAAAGTGCAGATTTTCAATGGAAAGGATAAATAACCATCAGGCCAGCCACGCTGGAGATACAGCAGATTCTGCATCACATGAATTCTGAAAATCAAAGCTGGGTGGCTGTTGCTAAAGGAGCCATTGCGATGCAGCCCTCAGCCAGATAGTTGGATGCAAGAGCTGCTACATTCGACAGCCTGGGACAGTTTGGAAGAAAATCCCTTAAAATCTGACTCTTCCTGACTGATCAGACTCACCCCCTGTGGGTTTTGCCCCATGACTCCCCCATCTGTGGTCACAGTTCCCTCCTACTAGCAAACAGAGATAGGCAGCCAAGCTCATCCTCTTGTCGTGTTCAGAAAACCACCATCCTGCCCTTCCAAACCTGGTAAAGATTTGGCGAATGTTTGAAAACATAGAGTAGCAAGAAGAAAAGGAGAAATTAAACAGTAAGGGAAAAAAAATGGGGCATTACCCATTTTATTGCAGTCCAGGATGAGAAGGGAAATATTTAAAATGGAGAAAAAAGAAGCAGAGCAATTTTCACATTTAAAGTATTTCAGAAGAAGCCTTTGACTTAGCAAACAAGCATTATTTCAAACTCTGCCAAGGAAAACAACATTTTCATATAATCTTAAATCTACAGTGAGCTCCGCCCATCCTGGCTACTCCATCCCTCCCAGAAGTGCATTTCCCCCTTCGCTCATCCCTAAATCACCCCTCAAACGCATAGCTCAAACAATGCACTGGCACCAGGAGGAAGCTGAGATTTATGATGCACATCCAAATAAATGGTGTTTCCAGGTAAATAAGACAGCAGAGAAAAGCTCCCGGTAAGCTGAGGAATGGAACTGTCATTTAAGAGCTCAGAGAAAAAAATATGGAAATCTGCAATGTGGGAGTGTGCCAGTGCTGGGGGCGAGAGGGACAAGGCTGGGAGGATTTCCAGCTCCACACAGCCTCTTTACTCCTGTGCCAGATTCACCTGCCCTCCCAGCCCCAAAGGCTGACACTGGACCACAATAAATGCTAAAGTGAGGGGACGATTTCAGAGTCATCCAGCCCCTGGCACAGATGATTGCTAGATTTCCTAGCCTAAGCATCCCCTGAATAGCTATAAGGAAACACTGCTAGCCCTAGGGGAGAAAAATGCCTCCCCAGCAGCATCTGAGCAGTGCTACGGGCACAGGGCCCTGGTACTGTCCCCTCACTGCCAGCCGCTGGCTAGGCTGGCAGGGTGGGATGTGGTGTGGAGCGCATGGAGGCTCACCTGGGGCAGAGTGCTGCAAGAGCCGAGCACCAGGCTGCAGACACTGGCCGGTGCCTCTGTCCTGCGGGCTGTCACCCTCACCAGCCGCGGTGGTGTCCCCAGCGAGCCGTCCGTAGCCCCTGCGTGAAGCCTCCGCTCACCATCCCAGGACGGATCCTGAAACGAGACAGGGGGTACATATGGGCAGAGCAGGCCAGCTGCCTCTGGGCCTCCTGTCTGCTGCTGGAAAGGCCAAAATGAGCTTTCCCCCAATGTAGGGGCTCATACAGCCCTCGGTGAGCGTCCCACTGCCCGTGACAGCCTTACCCGGCACTGGCCCATGGGCAGTGGGGTCACAGCAGGGGACAGCAGAGGCTTGCAGGTGGGGAACCCGGGGCTGTCCCAGGCAGTAGACTCCAGGGCTGCCCAGCTACTAGTTGGGGCAACTCACTGTTGCATTTCACATTTCAGCAACAAAAGATGTCTGAAGCACATATTTTGGAGAAAGGAGGAAGGATTTGATGGCGTTGATGGGCTTGGGCTGTTTTCGGTGCAGGGAAGCCCCAAGACTGGTTGCTTTGTTCGTCACAGGGTACTGCAGGGTGAGCAGTAGCACCTCTCATGCAGGCTGTACCAGGCCCAGGGCTGCTTCCCCACTTGCTTCCACAATGANAAATCGGCCACTGAGCTTGCCAGCGGGTCAATCAAAGCTACAGGAGACCAAAGAACTGAAGTGGGATCCCACTGCCTATGGTATAACATCACTAAAAGTAGGTTCATAAACACAGACTACATCTGCAGCTTTGCCTTTAAATAGAGGGACTGTCAGTGTGAAGGGGGTCAAGAAAAAATGGGATTGAAATGGTTCTTGAGTCAGAGGGACAGAGCTATCTCCTGCACTGATTGTGGGCAGTTTTGTCCCCTCTGCTCTTGATCATCAAACTCTTCTGAAGTGTTCCTCCTTAGGTGACATTGTTCAGCTCCATCATCTCCATGTGCCAGTCAAATTTGGTGTCCGCACAGTTAGATGGTGGGAAGCCAGTTCAGTCCATGAGGCAGAAATATGGTGTTCATCTGATAAGATTATTTCAGTGAAAGAAGGAATTCCTGAATTTTTGCATTTCTGCACAAATATTTCCATATTCCCAGTTCGGGGGGATCCCACAGCATCCCTTGGCAGGGCATGAGCCAATGAGAGGGGGATGGGAAGAGGGCCTGCAAAGGCACAAGGCAATTTTATTTACCTTGGTGCCTTAGACATAACTGAGACCCTACTGCTCAATTCCTGCCTCCCCACCTTGTGGCACATCTTTTAAAAGGCTGCTGAAAATTAAAAACAATGCAAATAAGAGAGACAGAAATAATCTGAGAGCTGGAAAAAAATCCTGAATAGGGAAACTTAAAAGACTCAACCTACTTCACTTATCAAAAGCAGCCCGTGAGGTGGCTAGATCAGAGAGCTGAAATGTCTCCGTGGGAGAAAGCATCAGACGGAGCGACTAACCCAGCTGCAACAGCAAAGCAGGAACCAGAGCTGAAGCAGAAGCTATTTGCATCAGGAGTAATTAAATTAACACTTGTGAATGAGAGAAGTCGCCTCATTAATGAGACAAGCTATGACGGGAGGCTTAGAAATGCTCTGGGGGTGAGCTGGCCAGGCTGTGGTGGCCAGCAGCCTCCTGTGCCCTTTGCCTTCTGCTTGGTGCAGGGTCTGGCCCCACAGCATGGTACCAGAGTGGCTCTTACCTCGAGGAGGTATTGGGGCTCTCCGGGTACGGCCATGGAGCTGGGCTCACTGGCCCCACGGTACTGCCTGGCTGTGCCGCAATGTGCATCTGGGCTGTGAGGCTGCAGGGGTGCAGTGCGCAACATGAAATCATAGAATTCATGGATATCTGCAAAAAAGAACGAGAAACATCCACAGGACTGAGGAGGCAGCCCAACGCCAGCATCCCGCGTGGAGTGCACTACCTGTACCCACCCACTCTGCCCCATCCTAGGTCCCAGCCCTTTGTGAGAGGCTTGCCCCGAGGTGATGGGCTGGAGCAGGGCTCTGCTGGCTGCCTGTCCCTGCCACACTGCCCACCATGCTACCCCTGCGAGGCAAGGCTGGCTCAGCACATGGTGCCCCACGGCTGTGGAAGCCACAGGCATTTCCATGAAGCAATGACCACATACTTCATGGGGACCAAGAGCAAACTGTCCTCTGCAGTATCAGTCATAAATGCAGCCCATCCCACTCTCCTGCAGGCTGTGCCAGCCCCATGTCCATTCTGCTTAGAGAAGCCTCCTGTGCCAGGCATACCCTGCCTGCCTTGATGCTTCCAGGCTTTTCCCTCCCTGTCACTGCTCCCCATTGCCCCTGGTCTGCAGAGGGGCTCCTTTCTATGGGAACGGGCAGCGAGGGCACAGAGCACCAGGACAGCAGGCTCACAGCATGCAAGCCTGAAAGCTGACGGCTACAGCTGTATTATCTCCATCTCTTTGTCCGATAAATTCCCTTTCCCACCTGGCATGGTACTATCTGTGCACTGCCACAAGAAGATACCAGGTACCTTTACTCTGGGCTGCTGTCAGTCCCAGTGGCTCTGGAGAGAGGTGTGAGAATGGAATGTCCAGCCCTTGCTGCTCCAGAGGCAAATACAGGGTGGCAGTGGGACCTGACAGCAGCTGCTGCTCGGGTGCATCCCCAGAGGGGCTGAGAGAGCCCAGGCGCTCTCCTACCCCTACCAGGAGCATTCTGCCCTTTCTTGGTCACGTGTGGAGGGAGGATTGCGGGGAGCAGCAGGGCTGCAGTGAGCTTTCCCCTTCCCTAAGGAAGCCCTCACTGCCGTGCACTCAGGCAAGCTGCCGGCCCCCAGCAGCCAGCTCATCTCCAGAGCCAGGGCAGACACAGACCTCCAGATCCAGCACCTCTATAGGAGCAATGAAAGCCATTGCGGAAGTGTTTAATTTCAGAAAGGGAACCACATCAAAAGTGAGCAGCTGTTTCACAAAGAAACTGAAAGGAATAACAAAGAGGATAAAACATTTGTGGGAGGTATTGAGTCTATTTAAAGAGACTCCACTGGACATCAGAGCAAATGCAGGGTGCCTGGCCAGAGGACAGTGCGAAGAGAAGAGGGAGAAAGCAAGGCTGGACTGCAGGGGAAGGGAGGTGATTAAAAGTGAGAAGACATTCATCTAAAAACCCGAAGCTGTGTCCAAATGAGAAAACCAGGAAGGGTGGTAAATGCTGCCAGGTTAAAGGTAAAGCTCCAAAAGGTCAGCCAAAAGAATTTGGTAAACGCCTTGCAGAAGTCATAAAAGAAGTAATAAATCCCTTCAAGCACCTAGGAAACAGGAAGCCTGGTGGAGTCAGCTGGGCTGAAAAGTCCCAGCAACATAAATAAGCACTTGGAGCAGGGAAAGCCGCAGCAGAAGCCTGAGTTCATTTTCTGTACCTGCGCCTGCTGCTAGAGAGCCCCTCTTCTTTGAGCAACCCTGAGAGCAAGCAAGGGGTCTTAGCTCCAGGGGCTGTGGCTGCTCCCCTGGCACTCCCTGGGAGCTCAGGGATAAAGCGGCTGCACCAGGCCTTCAACGTGCAATTTCTTACCTGAAACTCTGCCACACCAAGGCACCACGGGGTATTAAATGCCCACTTTATCAAGATTTCCAAAGAAAATCTGGTAAGCACTGGGCAGTGTAAAAAGGAACATGCTTAGCACTGCCCGAGGCCATTTCCCAGGGAGGTTTTCACAAAGCAGGATTGCACCCCCAGACATAAGTCCCTGTCCTCTCTGCTTGCCTAACCCCCTGCCCATGCGCTGCAGCAGCATGCCCATGTGGCAGATGGGACGGGGAGCAGCATTGACCCCCATCACCCAGGGGCCGCCTGGTGACCTCCCAGCCACAGAGAAAAAGCTGCCATTAATCTCAGCTGCCAGCAGAACGGCTTTGTGCCCACAGGGAGCTCAGCCAGACAGCACAGACACACAAACAAGGGGCCTTGATGCCACTTTCAGAGCTGCTGCTTTGCACTTCAACATTGTCAGGCTCCGTCCTGTGCCCTGGGAGAAACAGGGCAGCCGGCAATGACAGGAGGAGTGGGAGTCCCCAGATCCGGCCACTGCACCAGGGGCATCCCCGCTGCAGCCCCCCAGGTGCCAAGCGCGCTGCTGTCAGACATGAGGTCACTGCAAGCAGTCATCACACAGACAGACAAACAAGACACTGTTTTCATGCAAAACCGTTTTTCCCTCTGGTTATAAAAATAGCCATTGCATAACAGGATGGCAGGGCTACTGGCTGTGCGGATTATACTTGGAATGCACAAAACTTCACAAAAATGAAAACAGGATTTGAATAGCCCCATCATGGGGGTGCACTGCTGCCAACGTCCTGGTTTGTCACCCATCTGCTGCAGGAACACAGCCTGGGGCAGCAAAGATGGCAAGATGCCTGCAGAGCAGGGAGCTTGTCCTCTGAAGCAGCCACTCTCCAGCTCCAAAACCCTCAGCCCATTTTAGACACTTGCCAGGACAGGGAATAATTGCTGGCACCAGGGTTTAGTGGAGCTTCATGACTGGGGGACAGGGTTCATCCAGTGAAGGCTGCAGTCATACATAAGGAATACACTTTAGAACATACGCACACACTGCATTAAGGATAATTTATATACTGGTTTCCTTCATATCTTACTGGCATCACAAGTTTGCCTTACTTTTAAAGCAGTGCTACCTGAAAAGCCTCAGTAAGACAATGGTGTGGTAGCAAAAGATGATGCTGCACGTTGCGTTTTACAGCTGAATTTCTGTTCTATGAAAGTGTAAATCTGCTCTGGCTCTAATAAGGAAGAGTAACTCAAGATTTACAGAGACTAGAATTTGTCTAACGATTTCCTCCTGGGGTCAATATGTCAAATAAGTGTAATTAAATATTTTTACAGCACCAGCATCCAAGGGCTAATGCAGGTCCTTGTGCCAGCCAGCATGTGCACTTCCAGAAAATTACATTACTTCCTTGACACATGCGCTGTCATCAGCTGTATCCCTGCAGATTTACCCCAAGTAGAAGCTCCAGCCCCACACCAGGCTCCAGTCCCGGTCCCACTGCTGGAGCGAGGATTCACAACCAGCACGCCCACAGCAGAGCTTTCAAGCAAGCTACGAGTCTCCATCCTTGGCTATGGGCTAATTTACAAAACCAGGAGTCCTCAGAGCTAGGAATCCTCCATGTTCCTCCAGTTTTCCACCCTGGCT
The DNA here is from genome assembly GCA_013398155.1 of Pedionomus torquatus. Classification (NCBI taxonomy): domain Eukaryota; kingdom Metazoa; phylum Chordata; class Aves; order Charadriiformes; family Pedionomidae; genus Pedionomus; species Pedionomus torquatus. The sequence continues at coordinate 144,132 of VZRU01016219.1, forward strand.
CCTGCAGCCACCCAGTGAAGACACTGCTGCTATCCCCTTGGTGAGCCAAGCTCTTGGCTAGAGTTTTGCCCGCAGGCAAGCACCATGGGTCAGCAGCAGCCTGCCTCTCCTCCTGCCTCCACAGCAGCAGTGCCCTCTGTGAGAAGCTTTTTTTGGGGTGAAAGGGGCCATAGGGGACACCTGTGAGCCTGAGCAACCAACAGGACCTCATTGGGGTCTGCCAGCCATTGCTTAGGCAAAGAAGAGGAGCCAAGCCCTCCCAGGCTGTCAGGAGCATGCTGCTTTTGGGGCTGCTGGTAGCCGGGGTGGCCCAGTGCACACAAACCCTGCCCAGTGGGCACAATGGCCCTTTTCAGTCTTGTCTCTGGGAAGGAAAGGTCAGGGAGCTGCTTATGCGTGCAAGCGCTGTCCTCCTCGGCAGCACAAGACCGGGCCATGCATCCCCTTGTGGGGCTCTGGAGAGCAGAGGCAAAGCAGGGCCACCATTGCTCCAGCATCCCCAAGCCCAGGGTTCCTTTTGCTTGGCTGTTTCCCAGTAAGTCACAGGTTTGGCTCTGCGGCCTCAGACAAAGAGAGAAAGGGGCCAGGAGGAGGGAGTCAGCACAGTCTGTTTTCCCTCTGCACCACCAAGGAATTTCATTTGTGTGGGTGGAGCAGGAACTGGTGTATTCCAGCGTAGCAGCACCCACATGGCTGCACCACGCTGGGCCAGCAGCAGTCCTGGCAGGGTCACCGTGCCCTAGGGCAGGGGCAGCTCCTGGGAGAGGGAGCTGAGTCTGGAATGGGGGTCACAAGGATTTAAGGGGCTGTGCTGTGCTCAGGGGTCTGGCAGAAAACAGAACACATATACAGCAACATTAGACATGTTCAGTGACAGATACATCCAGCCCTGAACATTGCTTTATCTGGGATAAAGCAGATCCTACCCTGGGCCTGGGGAAACTGGGGCTTCTGGACTACACAAAATGGCTTACTTTAAAAACAAAACCAACAAACCGTACAGAAAGCCACATCCCTGACACTTTTCATGTGGACCAACTTGGGAAATTCCATGATGTTTGGCACTTCTGATAGCTACTATGGCACAATGCAGTTTGGTGTTCAAACTCAAGCCAGCCAATGCCTGCCTCAGGAGAGCATCACCTGCAGGAGGATGCGATCTGAGGACAGGGAAGTATCACACTCATGCATTCATGTTCCCCAGGGGTTGGAAAAAAGCAGGCTCATGTTACTGTAAGCTGCAAAAGGGGGGACCTCTGTGCTGACTCTGCAGAGCCAGAGACATCTGGCACAGTGAGGGGTGGTGCAATGGGAGCTTCTGCACAGGGAGGTGTACGCACTCCTGCAAATCCTCCTCCCTCAGATAAACTCTGAACCAGCTCCATGACTCCCAGCAAACTTCAGACAGACACACAGCAGCCCACTGGGAAAAGGGTGTATGTGTGGAAAGTAAATAAAATAGAAATAATTCACCAGCCTCCTAAGAGCTGTCACCACACTCCAGTGGGTCTGGATCATGGACACTAAGCGACCCTGGTGTGTGTCAGCTGTGTGCAGGCAGAATGAGCATGCAGCTGGACACAGCATCGCACGTGTCCACACAGGGATGGAGGAATTCACAAACCCAAGCTCCGAGGGCGGCAGGGACGGAAGTAATGAATGCAAATTCCTAGTTAGGTAAACAGATCTAGAGCAAGCTCATTCTGGCACGGGGAACTAATATCCTGTTAAACCAGTTGAAAAGGTCACCAGCAATTGAGCGGCACTCCCTTGTGCCAGTGTTGACAGGACACCAAAACAGATGGTTTAAAGCAGGGAGCCAGGGGGTCTGTGTAGCGTTGGCATACCAGCATGTGAACTGTGGCCAGCTCAGCATGCACGGCCAGGCTCTCTCTGGTCACACACTCCCCACAGCACTTGTGCATTAAAACAAACAGCCCTGGGCTTTGGGAATGCTGCTTTGCTGCCTTCACAGGGCCACGGAGAGGGCTGGGGGAACACACAAACACAGCCATGAGCATCGGGCTCACGTCAGGTTTGCCAAGGCAATCACAGCCCTGCGAGGGACTTCAGCATGGGGCTAATGGTGGGCTGGATAATCTATCACTGGATAACCTAAAGCACAGAGGTTCAAATGACATTTTTCTGGCAGGATAGCCATGCACCTTACTGGTAACTTGGGGCTCTGCGGGAACAGAAAATGGGTCTCTGGCTGCAGAGGTGTGAAGAAAAGGTGAGAGCTCCCAGGAAAGAAGGGCAATAGTGAAAGGGAAATCCAGAGCTGAGACAGCTTTGGGTGAAAAAACACCGAGAATGAGGCGCAGACTGCATGTGAAACTCTGCAGCTCCAGGGCTCGGGTCCTACTCTGGGATTCAGTGCTTCTAGAATGCTTTCCCTTCCTTTCCAGCCTGGAAACTTGGCTTCTCTCCAGGGAGACCCATGAACAGAAAGGCCAGGGCTGTGCACCCTTCCCCAAGGCCCACAGTGAGTGGGAGCAGGAGCCCCTGTCCCTCTTGGCACATGCCAGCTTCTGCAAATGGTTCTCTGGGATTACCTCCAAAATTAGTGCCCTAAGTGAACCCATACAGCCAGGATCTGGTCTGCTCTGGGAGGGAATGGAGCTGAGCACCTTGAGTCCAAAACCATTGAATTTTGTTTTTCTGAAAAAATATTTTGCAAAGAAAGTGCATTTTCAAATGACGTTTTTCAGCACGATAGCCATGAACCTTGCACAGAGAAGCTGTGCAGTCCAGCGGGACTCCAGCTGTGCTTGTCTAAATCCACACGGAGAACTTTACCCTGCACTCAAAACAGTGTCTTCTGATGCACAGCCCCAAGATGAGCTTCCTGTTGAGTCTGTTTCTTGCATGAAATGAGCTGCTTGCACAGTGCTTTACTCAAAAGTGCTCATGGGTCTAGGTCAGAATACCCCAAAAGGAGCTGGATTCACATGGATTCTCTCTCAAAGGCAGAAAACCTTAATTTTCCTTCCAGGTTGGTAGCAGGAATGGGAAGCAGCAGGTTGTGATAAGCCTGAGGAGCACAGGGAGGAGAGAGGCCATGGTGGCATGTCCTTGGTATGGCAGCAGAACTGGAAATCCAGCAGTGGCTGTGGCCACCCCATGCTTGCACTGTGCAGAGGGTGCCCACAGCAGTACAGCATCTTTTAGCAAGTGTTTGATAGATCTGTCACGGCTTAATGAAGAAGGTTTTACCCCTCATCCACAATCACCTGACTGAGGAATCCTGTTCACATCGCAAACATTCAGTGACTGCAGCCCCAACCCCTGATATCTCCTGCCCAAGCCCTGGAGGGAACACACAACCCAGCTCCTACAGGCACCCACATGATTGCACAGGGAGCACCAGCCCAGCAGTGACAGGCACTGGTGCAGGAACAAGTCCCCAGGAAAAGAGCCCAATGACCACAGAGAGCCAGGGATTGCAAGGCAGGGCCTTACCCAGCAGAGCCTGAAAGAGTTCACTTTGAAAGATGTGCGAGACTTTTCCAATGGAGGCTTTCAGCTCCTGCTCCTCTGGGGACTGCAGGGTGCTTTGGTATCTGGATAGAATTTCCACTGCCCGTTCAGCGTCTGCAGAGACAACACAGGAGTAACAAGGCATTAACACTGAAGGATGAACAGACATCTTCAGGGCAGGCTTGAGTGTAGTCTTGGAGCAGTGCAAAGGGCTCACCTGGACAATGCCTCAAGTTGCCTTCCAGCTCTGGATATTTAAGTCAGCCACAAAAGTAACCTCCTTACACACACCTGGAAAAGCTAGCCCTGATGTGAGGTGCAGAGGGGCAACACTGGAGAGCCATGCAAGGGCTGAAGGGGAAGTGATTCTGCCTGTTGGCCCTCTTCAACCCTGAAAATCAGGGGCTAAATCCAGGTTGACTCACCTCTGAACACCTATGAACACCTCTGAACTCACCTATGCAACCTGAGCATAGGTTGCATAGGTGAGTTCAGAGGTGTTCATAGCATAGGTTCTTACACCTGAGAGGTGTAAGAAGGCAGCATAGTTCTGCCTTCTTACAGGCAGAAGGGCTGTTCAGAAGCTGGACATGTCCCAGTTGCACAGGGCTATGAGTACTAGTGCAAGAGTTTCGGACTCCCAGGTGGGGCCAAATGCTTGCAGCAAAGCTGCATGTAGTTCATGTAGTGCAAAATATTACAAACAGCCCAGCTACACAAGTAGCAAAAGTTAGGTTTCTATCGGGTGAAGAATAAGAATTACTCTATGCAGCAAGCAGGAGACACACCAGGAAAGGAACATGATGCACTGGAGTGAGGGAAGAAGGGATACTGGCCAGGAGGAGAGCAGGAGGCTATCATAAAGCAATGCTTTGGATAAGAACGGGGCTCACTATAGGTGTGAGACAACCTTGGAATAAAAATAGTGGAGCTGTGATCTCTCTGTGCTAGGACACTTCTGTGCTTCTCTGGGCAGACACCCAGAGCTGACAGTCCAGCTCCAGTGCCAGATGTGACCCATCTATCAGGTAGGTAGGGAACACTCGTGGACCTTGAGCCTGTCCCAGCCCTATCATTGAGTATTTCTTTTTGTCACTCAGGCGGCTTGCAGACAAAGAGCATTTGTGTGAGGAAGCCAGGGAGCCGTCCCACCAGTGCTGAGGATGCATCTGTTAACCCAGGAACTCATGCAGAAAGGATGACCCTGTTCATCCCAGGGCTCTCAGCAGGGAATTCAGGTCATCGAACAAGGGGGCCTGTGTCTGCTTGGGTGTATGCCATCTGCTGTCCCAGCCCATGCAGGCAGCTCCCCTCCTGGCTCTTCCTCAGCCAAAAGGGGAAGGGGGTCTTGCCTGTGTCGCCAGCCCACACCCATTCATCAAGGGAGCAGAACAGAGAAAAGGGCCTGGGGAAGTGTGAATAGCTCATGCTTCAGAGCTGGGGTCCACGCTGGCTCCAGAAACAACAGGAACATTGCCAAGCTCCAGATTTATTGGGCTTTATGGGAATCCCAGCCTTGTATTGTCACTAAGGGCTTTCTTTTCTGCAAGATCATACAGCAGCTTCAGACACGGCCTGGCAGGCTTGAGTCATCTTTGCCTGGTCACTCCTGACCTTATTAGCAGAAGCTAAGGAAGCAGGTGAAGAACTGAGGCCACCACACCAGGATACAAAGACTACGAACCTGATGAGAACATCCCACTCCAGTCCAGGCTGCACAGAAAGAGCAGCACACGTCCTGCGCTGATGGCCACCAGAACTGGGTGACAGGGGAGCTCTGGTCCTAGACCACCAAATGCAGGGAAGTGCAGAGCCCTCAGCACAGTGTAGAGGCTGAAGCGCCATTCCTATAGCACGCATGAAATAGCATGTGATGTCCAGGGCCCATACCAAGGTATAAGTCTCACTCATGAGAGGTCCTAACTCACAAGGCCCACACCCGCCCTCCCCGCAGCACCCGAGGGTGCTGCAAGCACAGCATCCTACAGCTACCTGGTCCGAGCCACGGTGGCACCAGGCGGTGTCCTGCAGCTCGGAGCAAGTGGGCAGCCGGGGCTCCCGGTCCTCAGGTCCCAACGTCGGGAGCGCACCCAGGCCGGGCAGCCCGGCCCGTGGCAGGTAAGAAGAGAGGAAATGAGAAAGGGAAGGAGCGCGGTTCACCGGGCGCGATCACAGTGCCGGTACCGGCAGGGCAGACACTTGTTGAGCGCGGCGGTGCCCGGCGCCGCGGGCAGGGCAGGGCAGGGCAGGGCGCTCCTTACCTTCCCGGCGGATCATCGCTCC
>VZRU01016219.1:150243-163049 GCA_013398155.1 Pedionomus torquatus
CTCCAGCTCCCTTTTCTCCCCCCAGAGCAACAGCAGTCACTGCTGCATGGAGTGCCAGCACCTTGCCCCACAAGCACGAAGCCAGCAGCAGCAGGGGTGGGAAGAGCTCAGCTCCCACTCTGTGTTGTGAAAAGCCACCCCCTCACCCTCTTTCCTATTTCTCAAGCTATGGGGCAGGACAGCAGCACTTTGTAAGGTTTCCCATCACTGGCTGCAGAGGTTATCCTTCCCCTGCACAAAACAGCAACTCAAATCCCCCATTAGGATCCAAACCCCAGGGCAGAGGCCTTGGCTCCAGCACTGCTGGACTTAGGCCCTGGGTACCAGCCAGCCCCAGGAAACCCATGCAAAGTCTCCAGTTCCTCACTGTCAGTGACAACTGGGAACCCAGGTCCAGGTCTTCTCAGCTGAGGGCAGTTCCTGGCATCACATAAGGAGCCAGGAAGGCTACAGGAGGATGGGAAGCTCAGAAGGGAGTCTGCAAAGGAAAGGAGCCTTGAAGCTGGCCTGAGGATCACTCCGCACTTGAGCTGTGCGGGGCTCAGGCTGCCCCTCCCAGGGCTGATGCAGGCTGGAGGGGTCAGTCTTGCATCAAGTTGTTGATCTTTGTGAGCAGCACGTCCGTCTCAGACTCTGGGTAGAAAGAGAGTAAAAACAGTCATTGTAGGTAGCCACCACTGCACAGTAACCAGCAGAGTGGCCTGAAAAGCAGGTTTCAGGAGACTTGGGGAATGTGGGATTTCCCAGTGCTGTCCCACAGAGCTGTTTGCTAAGGGAACTCCTGGGCTGTGATTCCCTTCCCTCCCCCAGTCATCCCATACCCCTATCATTTTTGGCTGGAGAAAGCTGCCTGCCAGGGATTGTCCTGGAGGCAGAGCCTGGCTCTGAGGGAGTGGACCTCATATCTGTGCACACTCACCTGCTGCCTGTCTTCCCTGGGAGCATTTCCTAGGAGGTAGAAGAGGAACAATGTTAGCATGTCAGCCTGGCCTCCCCCTTTCCTCCCCCAAGCTACTGGCTGGAGACTGTGGGACCCCACAGGGACCTGTGGGAAAGCAGCATGGCTAAGGTCCCTCAGCCTTAGCCCACCTAGCCCTAGGGTGCAGGGTGAGCTAGTAAGTGAGCTAATGCAGCCAGCAACTCCAAGAAGGGTCAGGGCAGATTTTTAGCTGCATCCTGGTGATAAAAGCTGCCTCCACACACTGCTGTCGCACTTGGCCAGACAGGAGAGGATCCCCAAAGATCTGAGTCCAGAGACAGGTACAACCAGGTTTGGGTATGTACCAGCCATCCCAGGCACATTACAGCATCACCCAACAGACCTGTCCCAGGAGGGGAAAAGGCATCAAACATACTTCAGCAAGAGGAAGGCCCAGAGGATGGCAAGAAGGGAAGTGCAGTCTACAACAATCCAGATCATGAGGTATGTGCTGCTGGGCTGCAAGGCAACAAGACAAGCTGTGAATGCCAGTCAGGGGTAGTGTGCTGGTGACACAGCCTAGCCTGCTGGGCCAGCAGTCCCTTCTGCAGGGTCGCATGGTCCCACACCAGCACAGCACTGAGCAAAAGCCACCCTCCAGGCAGCTGGCTGCCCAGGGCTGCTGCAGAAAGGGACCCACAAGTGCCTGGGGCTCAGGGCTTTGGGGCAGGGTGAAGGACAGAGGGGTTACTTACAAGCAGCCACATGGGGTGTTTCATCTCCTTCAGCACCTGGCAGGCATTGGTGGTGACAGAGCTCACCCCAGAGCACCACAGCACAGAGAAGAGCCAGGGCTGGTTTACCACGTACAAGTTCACAGAGATGTTGCCCTGGCGGTACTGCCTGCATAGGGGACAGCCATGGTCAGAGCAACAGACAGTGGCGTACTGGCACACTCAGCATACAGCCAGAGAGGACTGCATATTGGGATGTAATCCAGCATTTGCAGCCACATGGAGCAACTGTCTGGAGAACCAGACCAGGGCAGATTTGCTGGCAAGGCAGAGGACTGCAGCCAGCTCCATCCCCTGCACCAGGGGATCCTCCCTGCCTGATAAGGCATGTTTGTCTGCAAGGACCTGCACTTCCCAGCACTGTGCCAGCACTCGTCCTCAGCTGGCCCACACCTCTGTTGGCCCCTGAGGCAGACCTGGGACAGTGCCGAGGCCCTACAGCTCCCAGCGTCCTGGGCACAGGGCTCTCACCTGATCTCCTCGGAGCTCATGTCCTGGTAGGGCAGGTTGACATGCAGCAGTGGCTCTTTCTCATTTTGAAGTCTCTTCCGACCATAGACTTGCTGAACACCTGGGGCTTGCTGTTTGACCTGTTCCCTGAAGCCATCTGGCAGCCAGAGCACCTAGGCAAGAACCAGAGAGCACATGCAGAGGAGAGGTGCTCCAGAGTTTGCTCCCTTCCAACATTTCCTTGCAGGTCCAGGCTCACATAGCCCACTCAGGCAGCTGCTTCCTGATCCCCTCAGCACACTAAAGTCCTCCATGAGGATTTCTGCCAGGACAGCCTCCTAAGAGCTCGTCCCAGCCAAGAAGCAAGCATAACAGACCCCACTGAGGGGAGAAAGCGGTTTCAGCCTAACAAAGCTGCAGCAGTTATGTCCTTTCTGGGTCCCTGAAAGGATCAAGCAAGGCATCCTTTTGGCCCCACATCTTCAGCAAGAATACACCTTGTATGAGCACTACAGTACGAGTTCCAGCTGTCTCCCCTCCTGATCTTGTATTCCCAAAAATTCGAGAAGGGAGAGTGATTTGGGGTCTAATTCATCACATCAGGGCAGCATGTGTCCTGTGCTGCAGAGGCTGGATGAAGTATGAAGGCAACACAGGCAGTTGCAGCAAGAGTTCAAGAGGTACAGGGAGAGGTGTGGTACAGCACAAGGAGGTGGAAGCTCAAGCATTGTTTTCTCACTCTTGCTCACACTGCTGGTCCCCTCCCTAGACTGAGTCATTGTTTACACACCAAGGTGGCTGGTGCTGAGGAACCAGAGTATTTGGAGTGGTCTGAAGCTGCAGGCATTCACCCCTAGTTATTAGCAACCCACACCTGGACTGGATTCCCCAATAGGGATCAGATATGGGGATGTGGTGTATGGAGTGGCAGGGATACTCAGAGGGGTTGGCAGGACACCTCCCACCATGTCAGGGCAGGGACAGCAGGGCCTGGCAGTGGTGGGGTGATGGCTGCCTTACCTGCTGTAGTGGGATGCCCGACTGTAAGATCACTTCCAAGGTGGCATTGACAAAGCTCTGGTAGTCACTGTGGTTCTCAGGCCGGAGGTCAAACATGATGGAGATATTACTCTGTTTGGCTGCCTCTAGCGCCTGTTCCAGGGATGGGATCCTCTGTTTAGTCACCTGGTAGCGATCACCAGCAGAAAGACTCTGCACAGTGTGAAAAGGCCTCCGCTGCAAGGGCAAGGAAGAGTTAGTAGCCATAGGCAGATCACCCATAAGATTTCACCTCCAAAAATGGTGTCCATCTCTGGCTCTCAGTTTTCTACACAGCCTCTCCACATGTTCTCCAGTGCAGAAAGGCACATCCATTCCCCTGCACATCCATGAGGTACCTCTACCCTTCTCCTCACTAACAGCACAGTTTAGGCAGCCCCTGTGGGCATTCAGAACAGCTCAACAGTTGATTAGTCACCTTTTGGGCACAGCCCTGCCACAGCTGCTTCCAAGCCCAGGCAGGAGCAAATGGGTGAGACATCTCTCCTCAAACTAGCATCCTCCGTGACTCAGCCGAGGAATCAGAACAAACCCCAGCTTGGGGCATAACCACACCCAAGTGATTCGTGCCGGTGTGAAAGTGCTTATGCACCCTGTCCAGGTGTCTGCCAGGACCAGTGCTGCAGAGGGAACTTTCCCCAGGACAGGGCCCATGCTTCAAACACAAATGCACCCATCCCCCGACCAGCCACTCCAGCGGCATCCTGACCTCCAGGAACCAGCTGCCAGCATCCAGCTGCTGGAGGTCTGTCCAGTTGAAGGTGGTGCTGTTCAGGGCAGCCCTCTCAGGGAACACAGCCTGCACATTGGTGGTCCTGGTGAGTTGCTCATCATGCATGAGGAATGGGACTCCATCAGCACTACCAAAGGAGCAGACAGGGAAGCTCTGTTGCAACCTGTTTGTCTCTTATCTCTTCCCTGGCGTTTCTGCCCCATCCCAGGCACCCTGCTACGGTCACTTCCACCCTTATGCCGACTTGTGGTCCCCTACACAAAAAGGTGTGTTTGGAAAGCACAGAGCACCTAGAGACCAAGACAGGAACCAAACAGTCCCTTGCTCACTGCAACAGCTGTCCCTATAGCAGAATTGCATGAGATGAGCTAGAGCCAAGGTTGTTTCCAAGCAGTGTCTCTCCCTTGATGGTACATCCCTGCTCATGTCCAGAACCTCTCCCAGATCATTGGGACACCAAACTGGAGCCAGTCCCATATTAGGAAGACAGTAATGGCAGAGCCCTTTGAACAGAGCTGCCTCCAAATTCAGGCTAGGCCAATCCTTCAGGTTTGCTCCAGAATGCCCCACATGGGAAGTGACATCCTAGGATACACAGACCCCTTCCTCCCTCCCTTCTTCCCTCCAAGGCCCTACTTCCCCCTTTACCTCACCATGACGTCTGTCTCAAAGACTTGCACATCACAGTCCACCGCCTTGTGCAGCGACATGAGGGTGTTCTCGGGTGCCAGCTGGAAAAGGAACAGTGATAGTGCAGAGGACACAGGCAGGAAAGGGCAGGGGACAGGCACTCACCCCGTCTGGCTGCACCCTGCAGCTTGGCTGGACTCTGGGACAACCACAGTGAGATAGGTGACTCCAGTAGGATCAGGGATGGAAAAGGGCTGGGTGCAGACAGCCAGAACCTGCCTAGTCCTGCTTCTTAGCCCACACTACCAGACAGGCTTTCTGCTGAGAGTTGTCTGCTCCTAGTCCAGCAGCGCTCAGCAAGCAACTCTGCCCTGTGCTCACCCATCCTGCTCATCCATCCTCACCCTGTGCTGCTCTGGTTGCTATGGGGACCCTTCAATACTGGGCTAGCCAGAGCTCGTCCAGGCTTGCGGCCACAAGGGTCTGAGATGCCAGTGCCCCACCATCAGGTACAACCTGACTTTCACTGACTGAACAGCCTGCCCCATCCACCTTGACCCCTGTGCCAGGATGCTGCCAGTGCTGATCACTCACCATGGGAGCTCCTCGGTGGCCAACCAAGGCTGGCTTGGGGGGAAGCTGGTTCTCCTCCATAATGCAAGGGGAGGTGATTCCCAGGGGAACCAGGTAGAGTGCGATCATCACAGCACAATACACAAACAGCAGAAACATCTTGAGACCTGCAGGCAGAGACAAGGTAAGGTACAGAGGAAGCATTCTGCAGGCTGTTAGGAAAAAGCAAAGGCTTCTTCACCTGACATTAACTTATGGCTGTCCTGGGTCAGGCATTGCATCCCCAGCCTCAGGAACACAGGAGGTTTATTCTTGGCCCACTCCATGTCCTTGCACTCCAACCTAATACTTCTGCAGGATTCAATCTGCTATCCATAGTCCTGCCATCCACTGCAAAGCACTGAGGGCTGAAGCTGCACCAGGAGTCCGCATTGCTACCAGACTGAATCCTGGGGACCTGTTCCCACTGCACCGATGCTCTCTGTGCACCACTCTGCCACCAGTGCTGCTCACTTGAATCGAGGAGGCAGATGGAGACCTTGGAGGGGGATTACCTGTGCTGTGAGTGCGGTAGATGAAGCTGGCCAGGGGCCAGGCAAGGAGAGTCATTCCCCCCACAGTTCCAATGTGCAGAAAGGGACCTGTTGCCTGGAGAGGCAAAGGCAGAGTGTGAGCCACCACCAGCCCAGCCCCTGTCCCCAAAAGCCACATGTTCCTATGCCAGGATCTGCCACTACAGCCAGAACTGCTGGAAGAGCCAGAGTGCCAGGGAGGGAAATACAGGCTTCCAGGGGCACTGAACAGAATCCTCACTCTGCTCAAGCCACCATTCATCGCTCTGACTGCAGCTGCTCCAGGCAGGACTACAAGAGCAGGAGAAGCACCTTGCCCAGCCAGGCAGAAGTCAAGGGCAGGGCGTTAATGGCCATGGCACACAGCCATGCTGGAAGCTCTAGTCACCACCCTTCAGCTTACCCCCACAGGCCAGGTACTGGGTACAGCAGGGGAGTCCCTGGTATCAAAGTGACTCACCTGCAGGGAGATATATGCGCTTTTCCACTCCTCTGCCCACTTTATTCCCAGACCTGCGAAGGCTGCAGCCACCACCAGGGTGGATAAGATCAGCAGGCTCTGTGGGACAGGGCACAGGGCAGTTAGGGGAGCACACAGCATCCTGCAGGCCATCCTGCCTCTGCTGTGGCAGGGCAGGCAGAGTCCTCCTAATCTCTTTCTCCTGAGCCCCTCCAAGTCCTGACCCCACTTCCCCCATTTGTGGTTGCAGCTGAGCTCTGTATCCCATGCTTTCATCAGGGGAAATATTCCATCACAAGGACATGTGGTTGGGAGATTAGCAGCTGCAGCCCAGCTCAGTGGGGCCACAGCAGCTATTTGCAGCCCCAGTAGGTAGCTCATAGCTTTCCGAGGTGCAAGAGCAGCCACCATCTCCCTGCATCCCCAGTCTCTCACCTTGTGCAGCCAGTGTAGCTTCAAGGGCTGGCCGCAGAGCTGCAAGCACAAGGCAAGGACCTACGAGCAGTACACAGAGATGTCAGAGTTGGGCTGTATCCCACATCTCAGCCCTGTAAGGGCACAGGACTTAGCCACAGGGTCTCTGGCTGTGCTCAGCCTAACACAGGGTGAATGCTGCTGACTCCATGGCAGCTAGCCTGTGCTCAGCACAGCTCTGCACCCTGACTAGCCCAGGTGGGATCAGTGGAGCTCACCACAAGCGCAGCTGAGTAGGTGATCAGCACAGCTGTAGCTATGAGCAGGACCAGGGACCAGTCTAGCCACAACTTCCTTTGCTTGAAGATGAACCTGCCAGCAAAGGGGATGGTTAGAGGGCCAGGGGGCACATAAGGAGCAAGGTTGGATGTGGGATCCTACTCACTCATTGAAGTTATGGAAATCATTGAGGATGATGATGGTGAAGTAGAGCCACACCAGTGTGAAGAGGAATACGCAGAAGAGGAAAAGAAACCAGCTGCAGTCACACTGAAAGTCAGACATGACAGTTATGCACACACCTGCAGGGCATGTAGCCCCTGACAAGTTGCTGAGACCCCTGGGGAGTGCCCAGCCTGCAGCAGGGTGCACAGGAGGGCACAGCAGGCACTGGCCTCATGGGTCCAGGCACCAAACTATCCGATGTAGATGGAACAGAGCTCCCCAGGAGGGGTCTTTCGGCTGGACTCATGCTACAGGAAAATAGACCAGCATCTCCTACAAAACTGCCTATGCCAGAATGGGGAGGCCAGCCCCTGTGACAGTACACCTTTCCTTTCCCATGCAGAACTCCCTGGGAGCAGGCTGGGGACTTTGGACTTGGGAAGGGGTAGAGAAACAGGTCCTGTGCCCTCCAAGCTGGGTATTCTGTGGGCTGGGCAGAGAAGGGTGCTGTGCTCCAGAGCTGCCATTACAGCACTGAGCCTGCAGACTGCTCCTGCCTGCCCAGCCACAGCCAGGTCCAGCTTCAGGGTCTCCAGCTCCCAGCCTTGCATACAGAGAGAGGCAAGGGGTGCCACACGTGTTGAGCTGGACACCCAGCAGCCTAGACCAGCTTGCACATTCCAGGCAAGATGGGACAAGCAATGGCACAGCCTCTCCCATGGGAGTTGGAAACCTCAGAGAATCTCAGGGCCCCACCTCTCCCAGGTTACAAATTGCCAGGGACACCCTCTTCCAGCACCCCATTGGCAGGTACCATGCCTCCCACGTGCCTTGCCAGCCACTCAGTGCCCCAGGACCTGCCTGCCACACTTAGCCCTCAGGGAGCACAGAGCTGGGCTCCAGGCACGCGTAAGCCATGCTGCATACACATGCTTGTCCGGGTCAGGGGATAGCCACAGCTCATCCTCGCTGCGGCTGGTGTGCTGCTCTACACCAGTGGGAACAGACAACTCACCCTCTCACTGCTCCAGGCTGGGGCAGTCACTGGACAGAGAGGGTGCCAGGTAGCACCCCAGATCTCTAGGTTTCAGGACCAGTGACAAGGGGTCAGCTGAATGCCCCAGATGGAACCCTTCCCCATCCCAGCCACCCATGCAGGGGCTGACCAGCCCCAGCTCAGCATCACCCGTGGTATCACCTTGGTGGTTTTCAGGCTCTTCCTCTTCTTGGCAGTGACCCAGTGGCAGCTGTAGAAGCAGAGAAGGCAGGTGGCACAGGGGTGGCAGCAGCCAGAGGGATGTGCCATAGCGCCGAGCTGTCCTGGGACAATGGTCAGGTGTCCTGCAGGGGATGCACACAGTATGTTGGCACAGATCTTCCAATCCACCATACCATGGAGATGGGGCACTGCACCATCCTGTATCCAGATACCTGGCAAGCAGCTGCCCCAGAGCCCTGCGACATAGCAGGGCTGCTATTGTCCCTAGGCAAGGCCTGGTGCCAGGGAAAGTGTGAGCACAGGGTGCTGCCCAACCTGTTCCACAGGCTGCCTTGGGACTCCAACAAGCCAGAGCAAGCCTGGAGTTGGCAGGGAGCAGGGTCTGCTCCCAGTCCACAGTTTGGTGCTCCTGGGATCCAGGAGCATCGTGCAGGCTCCAGGGGATGTCAGCACTGCCAGCCAGCTTGACACAACCTTGCACCCAGGCTCCCTGGGAGCAGCCCAGCTACAAGGACCATGCTGCAGCCCAGGGCTCCTGTCGTGCAGCTGAGGGTACATGCAACAGCTTGGGAAGTCCCCATCCTCCTCCCTAAACCCAGGTCCCCACCAAGGTGGCACCTGAACAGGTGCTGGATGGCTGTTGGTCCAAGTGCTATGGAAGCTGGGGGGGAGGGTAGCAGTTTGGAGGGAAACCCACTGCCACAGTCACTGCCACCAGGCTGGGTGCAGGGCTAACACTGGGTTCCCCAGGCACTAGGAAGGGGAGAGGGCCAGGGCGCTTTGCACCAGATTCCTGTTGCTTGGCTAGAGGAAGCAGGGAGCCTCAAACATGGTGTCCCTTTATCCACCCCAAGAAACCCCATGCTTATTATTGCTTGCCCTGCTGCAGAGCTGCTCCTTCTCCTCATCCCAACCTCCCCAACAGGCTAGGCACCCCATGCACCACTATCACCCCAAAGATTAAACCAGAATCATTTCACTGTGACCACTGTGCCAGGGACAGGAGCCAGCCAACCACATCCTCCCAGCCTCATCCCCTCCAATGCTGAGGGCAAATGTGTGTCTAGCAGGACCACATTCCATCCTAACCTGAGCCCTGGAGAGGAGGAACAGAGCTAGGCCAGGCCCAGGCCCAGGCCCTTCCAGTCCCAGCCAGCCACACCAGGGCAGCTCTGTCATGCCCTGGCTATGACTAAGGTCAGCCTGGTGTTTCCCATGACACAGCACAGCACAGCATGACATCTCGCTTTCAAATCCCACCAGTGTATTGATCTTCAGGAGTAATGTGCAGAGTCTCCTCCATGACCCACACAGCGGGCACTGAGGCACTAACAGCCAGGTACCAACCCGAGAGCAAGACCCCTAACCTGCCCAGCTGGCTTTTGCAGGCCGTGAGCCACTATCAGCAGATCCAGACAGCCAAGACACAGGGGATGAGCAGCACAGCGGTGCCCACACCTGCTGCCCTCTCTGTCTTCTAGGGATGAGTTCAGCAGCTGTGATCTGCTCAGTGATGGCACCAAAGGAGCCTACCCTAACACACAAAGCAGGAAGCCAGGGGACTAGACAACTTCCCTCCCTGATGCCCAGGGTCTCTGGCTGCAGGCTTTACCCCTACTGTCGTCAGAAGCAGAGACACCACTTCCACCAGGGAGCAGAGGGCTCAGCCAGCGTCCCCAAGGACTCGCCCTGTCCTGGCTCACATGGGCAGAGCACTGGTGCCTGCAGCTGCCAAGGGAAACCCAGCCTGGCTCCAACACAGTATGCAAAGTACAGTAGGAAAGGCTGTGGGCATAAGACAAACTTAAGCACTCGGCTCCTCTGAGAGGCTGCTGCTGCCAGGACTGGAGCTTGGCAGTGCAGCGGGCACAGGACTGGCCACAAATCTATGCCAGTAGTGCTATCCAGAGGGTTCAGAGGGAAAATGTCACCCTTTTCCCCAGCTCAGAGCAGGACTGCAGCAGCAGTGCCAGTAGTCACTGTGCAACACTCCTGCATAGGGCACCGGTCCCAAACAGAGCTGGACTGGGCACACAGCAGACCCTACTCAGCTTCTGCTCCAGCTCAATGGTGTCTGAATGTCCACCAGAGCTGGAAGGAGCCTTCCTTCAGCCCCCACCAAACAAGCCCCATGGCACACCCCAAGCTGGAAGGTACAGGGAGCTTGAAGGGGTGACAAACCCATTGCTACAGTCACTGACACAGCAGCATGCACTTGCAGTCCCCGAGAGACCTTTGTGCCCCAAGAGTGCTGGCATAGGATAACCAGGTGGCCACAGGCAGGGCAAGAGACTCTTGCCCTCACAGAAGTGAGTCAGCCCAGGCTGTATGCCACTAGGCAGGTCAGCTGGCAGTGACATCCAGTTCCACTGTCCCCTGACCTCGCAAGAGGGAGGATAGAGCTCCTGAATCAGTGTGGGAAACAGGGTGACCCCAAAACAGTAAGAGCAGCACAACCTGGCTCAGCCCATGCTCCTCACTCCCAGCCTCATGCCCCACATCTTCCCCATGCAGTCAGCCCTGGGTGCCCCATCTCTGCTCTCCGGAGCATGGGCACAGCACCAGCACTCCCTTTCCCACCTCAGCTCAGCTCCAAACAGGGCCAGGATGATCACCCCCGGTGCCGCTCTGCCAACTCTCCTGCAGGTCCCATGGCAGCAGGGGGACAGGTTCCCCATGGCACAGACTGCCACCTCGGGGCAGTGAGCCAAGCGGTAAAAATACCTGCTCCCTGAAGACGTCAGGTTCCCTCAGCTGGGATGCCGGCAGGCCAGGTGAGTGCTGGGGCTGGGCGTCCCTCTGCAGCTGATCCCTGCTCTACTGCCTGCTCACACCCTCCTGGGTGTGTTTGTGGCCCAGCAGGGCTGCCAATGCTGCCTGCAGGTCTGCACAGGTTGGCAGAGGCGGGCTGCTGGTAGCAGGGAGGCCCAGGGCTCAGGAGAGCCATGCCAGTGACTTTGTGCCCTGCTGACTCTGGCACAGCCTCTGCTCCATAGCCACTGGGAAAGTGAAGAAGGGGCCCAGAGGGGCGTCATGTGCCACAGCACAGAGGGGTTTGCTGGCAGCCCACACTCCAGGCGGATTAAGGCTCCAGGGACACCTCAGGAAAGGCAGATAGAGGCAGAGCTTTGTGCATCTCTGGGCTTTCAAGCAAGGGGCTCTGGGAGCCCCTGTCAAAGAATAGCTTTTCCATTCCTTGCAGAAGAAGCCTGGGACACATCCAGGGCCACCGCAGCAGGCCCAGCTAACACTCCTGGGCCATGTTTTGAAGGTGGGAACACAGAAGTAAAAGTGGTTTTGTGTCTTGAGCCAAACAACATGCTTCAGAGACAACACATACAAACTTTGCTAAAGCAGCAGATGAAAGAAGGCTCTGAGGCAGGGCCCTGATGCCACCTGCAGATGGAAGGGGAGATGCTTTCCATCTCCTCGGCCCCCTCCCTGTGGCCCGGCACAGCCCCCTCCCTCCTCACTCCTGGTCTTGGCAGAGGCCCAGTCCCTGGTGAGCCAGGGTACAGGGTACATCCTGCCATGACCCAGCACCTGTCAGACTAGACAGAAACCTCAGCACTTAACCTTACAGCTGATGCTGTTCCACACCATTATTAATGGCTTCGGCACAAATCACTGAATGGCTCTGTAAAATGTGCTAATAAAGTCCATCTGTGAGGCCTGACCAGTGGAGGGTCTAGAGCCCTGCAGGAGGGATTGTGTAGAGACATCCATTGTCCTGTACTCCAAGCAGTAAGCTGAAAGCGTTGAGATGGCTAGGAATGCCCAGGATGAGCTCTGCACTCCACATTTTGCTAGCTGTGAGTAGCTCAAAGCAATGCTTGACTCCAGCACAGACCCACTGTGGTACCATGGGGCAAAGTAAACCTCCAGGCAGAGGTCTGCCCACCTGGACTGGGTCTTGGGAGACCCCCTGGACAGAGTCTGTTTTGCCTGATATTTCGTGTTGGGGACAGGGCTGCAAGTTATGGGGAGATGAAGCGAGCACCGGGGAGGGGTAAAAGACCACTGAAGTCCAGAAACAGCTGGAAGGGAAAACCGTGCATGAATAAAGAGACAGAGGAGATCCTGGTGGAGGGCAGGCTGCAGCAGAGCTCCTGCAGACCCAAGCACTATTTATTTCTGGGGTGCCAGGCACAGCTGACAGGAGAGGGGCGCCTCAGCCACAGGCAGGCACAGCAGCAGGACCGGCGCAGATCCCCCCGGTTGCCTGCCGCCAACCGACCCCGCCGGGGGGGAGTTCCCTTCCTTCTCCCANCTCCCGATTCTGGCCCGCAGCGCCCGCACACGGTGAGCGGCGGCGAGCCCTCTCTACTCGCCGGAGCCGCCGCTGCAGCCCCATGTGAAGCCGCCACCGTTTCTATCCCCAGCCACCCGCCGGCAGCAGGCAGCCATATTGAGAGCACGGGCGTCGCCTCGCTGCGCGCGCGGAGCGGAAGCCAACGGGCGCACTGCCGCTTGTGGCCGCCGCTCCAGCCGCGCCCTCTCGGCGCCGCCAGGGGGCGCGCTCGCCTCGCGCTGCCGCCC